>VYZW01020401.1:3789-28392 GCA_013401315.1 Balaeniceps rex
CTTTCTATTCACCCAATCTCAAATTATATCCTTGAATGTTTGGGGGGGAGGGGCGAGGGGGGAGGAGGCAAGCATACAGATCACATGAGTTGGGCTGTAAGGCTGGCAAGGGGTATTTCTATTGAAGAATTCAATCATCTACAGTAAAAAACAGACGATGAGCAATCCTATATCCATCCCTGTGAAGGGCTAGACAGAGAAGCAGACTAAAATAGGGTTAAATGCTACTACAGTCACTTAGTTTTGTCTGCATTATTCAAAAAAACATAGATTCAAAAATGTACTAAATAGCATGTTCTACGTACCCTTACACATCCACAAGGCATTTTTGGACATGTGGTTGCAGATTCAAGTGGAGCATTTAAGAGTAGCACAGATGCTAAATTACTCCCCATCAATGCTCTAATATTCGCTCAAAGCCCTTGTCTAAACACATACTTGTGTCCAAAAATTTGGGACGCTAGGTGAGTTTAGATGCAAGTAATGGCTTGGGTCTGTACTCAAACTACAGTAGAAATGCAGTACAGGTGCCTTTCTCAATGCAACTTCCAAAGCACAAGCACTTACAGAATGTATATCCTTCCAGATGCAAATATGTGGAAGGAGAAACAAGTAGATGGAAGTGTATCATGAAGGTGAACACTACCCAAAAAGTGGTCCAATGAATGATTGTTTTCCACCACCAAAGAAATATATGACTTCTCCAGTGCTCTTCTTGGGGCAATACTACACATTCCCTTCTTCCTATAAAAGAAGGGGTTGCTGGGGTCACCGCTTCCCAATGTACTTAGTTTAGCTGAACGCTTACTCCTTTGAAAAACTGCATATTTTCACAGTGTGCTAACAACTGAATACTTGGAGAAAGTATGAGAGATACAAAACAAAAACAGAAAATGTGCACTGGCTCAAAAACAGCATTAAAATTTATAGACAGACATTAAAAAGATGATGCATAACTTCTCCTGATTAAGGAATCGTTTTCCAAAGAGTTGTAACATATCAATAAAACTTTCTTGTATTCAAATTTCTCCTCGAGATCCTCTTCTATCTGTCTGTTTTTACTAGACACATCCTCATATTAGCTGCTGAGCAAGACTGGCCAGCTAGGTTCATCCAATGGGTCTTGATATAAGTACTGCTCACAATTTTTTCACTTAGGAGAAAGACTGCACAGGATATTTAAAAATCTAATCCACACATACAATTCCTCAAAAAGAAAACATAGACATCTGAGGTGAGGCTTGAGTATCTGAGTCTCCCTAAGGTCATAGCTCTGATCTATTCAGCTGTCATGTAAGCCTCTACACACTGAAATTCCAGCTATATCCACTTTCTTCTTGTTTTTTCACCCCTAACTTTCTCAGAAATTGGAGTTGTGCTCTTTTGTTACATGCTGTTTCTCTTTTGTTAAATGTTGTTTAGTGAGAAACACAGAAACCATTCTTGGGGCAGACACCAGAATTCAGGTCTGTCTGTAAGTAAGCACAAGTGTACCCTCATTTTAAGAATCCAGACCAGAACTGTAATGCAGGACTTGTGTAATCAGGGCAACTCATATTGGAGCTATAGACATGTACTGGCTACCTAAAGCTATTTCTATATAGGAAAGTGACTACTCTGTGGAATTGCTAAACTTTCCCTCCTTCCCCACCCAGAACCCCAAAACAAGAATAGCAATGCTCAAACTCTTTACAGCAATGGTTTTTGGAATATATAATCTTTGGAGCCACACCTGAGCACTGTTTCAAAGAGTACTGGCCTAAGCTAAAACAATGCCAAGGACCAAACTAACAACCAGCCACTACAGACAGCTATTATTTGGGGCCAGGGAGTAGTTTACTTTGAGTATAGATGCAGCTTCAATGCTTCATAATGTTCTGGATTCTATCCAAGAACATCAAGATTCAAAAATTATTTTTGTCTAATAGATTTGACTTAATTTTTATAGTGACAACAGTATTATAATTTACACTAAGATATTCTCCATTATTAATGTCTATAACTTAATTTTCTTATTTTTTCTCTGTCTTTTTTCCAACTTTCGTTAATTAACATGTTTGTGGTACTTTTTGGTTCAAAAAGTAGCAGACATATTATAGCTGAAGCACACTTCATGACACTCATTAGACTTGGCTGCCTTCATCATTTAATTGCAATAAAAGTGTGCGTATTAAAAGGATGCATTTCAAAATAAGTGATACATACTTTCCACCAAAGGTAGCAAGTTATTTGAGTTGTGTCCTAAGTGCAGTAATTTTTTTTACGTAATCTAACGGTATATGTTCCCTAATCCATTAAATTCTACTGGATGAAAGAAAATTTCCTGCTCTGATTTTTAAAAAAATGCAATTTAAATAGAAAACTTTTGAGTATGGCTTCACCTAGTTTTTGATGTAAACTAAATGCTTGGACTCCAGGACTACTGGCAAACTGTGGTATACATGTATATTTTATTTGCAACTTAATTTCCCTTTAATGAAATTCAATAGAACTTGAATCAGAAAGTACTGCTCTAAAATTGTTTCCTTAAATACTTTAGATACCAGTATTTGTAAGCTTGGTTTAACAGATAAAGAGCACGAAAAGTGCACAAATATAAAGTAGACATATATTAAAAAGTTCATTAGATCTTTATCTATTTAACTAGCTTCCATTGAGGATGAGCCACTTGGAAGTTATTTGTTAATCCTATTCACCTCATTATGAAAACATATAATATGATCTAGGTATTTGACAATTATTTCTCTTACTTCACAGTTTAATCACATACCAGAAGCTGACTAAACAAGAACAAATATCTTCCCCTTCTGTTGCACACTTGTTTCCACTTGTGCTGTAATCACCACACCCCTCCCATCTACTGTAATTCCTGGAATACTGACTTTATCATAAAAATTCATGCATTCTTAGTGCTGATGACACCAGTTACAAAAAAAAAAAAAAAAAAAAAAAAATTAAGTGTTTCCTAAGAAAGAAAGAAGCACAATGAAGGACTGAATTACTGTGTATGGTCAGGAAAAACAGATTGTCTAGTTCTTGCGCTTTCTGTGCTTTGAAATGAAACTGTGGCTACAAAGAGACTATCATACAGCAGATTTTACCTCCACTTTACTAGTGGAGCATCCATATCAACCCAACACATTGATTTTTTATTTTCATACCTATTAGCCTGCCACTCATTTTATTACCCAAGTAATAACAGCACATGTAAAACCAGACCAAACTGAAGAATCAGTTCACAGAGGAGTATCCAACTGTAAGCAACCACCTAGTTGCAAAACTCAAAGAAGTTTGATCAGAATATTTACCCTGATCCTGTAAAGACTTTCTTCATTTGTGTGAAATTGTCTGTAAGCTGTTATTCACAAGCGTAAGTTTGAAACATGAGTTTCAAATACTTGTTCTCCTCACGTTGACCATTTTACAAAAGACAGAAAAATAATGCCTACAACAGCTAAACTGCATTATTTCTCTGGATCAGAGTCTGCACATGTGTTTAAACTAAAATAGCATTTGCCCACTCAGTACTTAACATCTACGGCAAGGAGCACTTCATACGCAGCATAATACTGTGGAAAGATGGTGATAATCAAGGCTGTGTAGGCAAAACTCTTTTACAAAGGTGTCTGCAGAACCAAACTGAAGCTGCAAGAAAAAAGATCTTATTGTGTCTGACTCAAAAAAAATCAGGAACAGCCTACCCTGAGAAGTCTCCACTGATGCAAAACCAGAACAAGAAGTTATCATTACAAGAATTACCTAGATCTTTGTCTTACTATGGCATTAAGGAATACCATGCTAACTCCAATATCCACATTTATTTCAGATTTTTTGAGACAGTTTTGGAACAGAAGACAAGCACGTATGCATCAACTCCTCTGATTGTATTTGTCCTTTTATGAGTAAGATATCAAGTCAAAGTGTATTTACATGTCAGTTTTTGGGGACACAGTGTATTTCAGCACTGTTGGGAACTGAAAATATAAGTGTATGTGACTCTTCAGGGAGTCCATTCTATTAACTGAGGCTTTGGATTTCATCCAGAAAAAAATAAACATTGTTTTTGCCAGGTAAAAAACTGGCTGCTGGGTAAAAAACTGGCTGGATGGCCGGGCCCAAAGGGTGGTGGTGAATGGAGTTAAATCCAGTTGGAGGCCAGTCAGAAGTGGTGTTCCCTAGGGCTCAGTGTTGGGGACGGTTCTGTTTAACATCTTTATCAATGACCTGGATGAGGGGATCGAGTGTGCCCTCAGCAAGTTTGCAGATGACACTAAGCTGGGTGGAAGTGTTGATGTGCTTGAGGGTAGGAAGGCTCTACAGAGGCATCTGGACAGGCTGGACCAGTGGGCTGTGACCAATTGCATGAGGTTCAACAAGGCCAAGTGCTGGGTCCTGCACTTGGGCCACAACAACCCCATGCAACGCTACAGGCTTGGGTTTGAGTGGCTGGAAAGCTGCCTGGCAGAAAAGGACCTGGGGGTGCTGGTTGACAGCCAGCTGAACATGAGCCAGCAGTGTGCCCAGGTGGCCAAGAAGGCCAATGGCATCCTGGCTTGTATCAGAAATAGTGTGACCAGCAGGACCAGGGAGGTCATCCTTCCCCTGTACTCGGCATTGGTGACGCCGCACCTCGAGTCCTGTGTTCAGTTTTGGGCCCCTCACTACAAGAAGGACATTGAGGTGCTGGAGTGTGTCCAGAGAAGGGCAACGAAGCTGGTGAAGGGTCTGGAGCACAAGTCTTCTGAGGAGCAGCTGTGGGAACTGGGGTTGTTTAGCCTGGAGAAAAGGAGGTTCAGGGGAGCCCTTATCACCCTCTACAACTACCTGAAAGAAGTTTTAGCGAGGTGGGTGTTGGTCTCTTCTCCCAGGTAACAAGCGACAGGAAGAGAGGCAATGGCCTCAAGTTGTGACAGGGAAGGTTTAGATTGGATATTAGGAAAAACTTCTTCACGGAGAGGGTTGTCAAGCACTGGAACAGGCTGCCCAGGGGAGGGGTCGAGTCACCATCCCTGGAGGTATTTAAAAGACGGGTAGACGAGGCGCTTAGGGACATGGTTTAGTAGTGGACAGGTACGGTTGGACTCGATGATCTTAAAGGTCTTTTCCAACCAAATGATTCTATGATTCTATATCTGGAAGTATAATGTATTTCTGGATTGAATATTTATCTTGTCTGCCACAGTACTGTGAGAGGCAAGGCAAGGAATGCATGTATATGAACTAAGAAGGTATGAAGCAAAGCTATCAAGACAAATGCAGCAGCCATACTGAGTTAGGTCAAAGGACCATCTCACTAAATATCTACAGCAGTAGCAAACTCCAGCAGAAGCAAACAGGTGGTAGCTGCTTGAACTGTCTCAATAGCACTAATCAGAAAGCATGTATCGCAGTCCATTCACAAACCAAATCATGGAAGGAAAAAAACCTGAGTTCCACATCAGGAAGACACTTAAATATTTAACACTTTCACCAGGCCTGCTCGCTTTCTTAATACAACTGTACAAGCTTTGCTGAAAAGGATGCTTTGCATTCTAATCTAACATCCCCTGAAGTTAATGTAAAATCTCCACCCTCAGGAGACTTTGGACCAGGTCTAAGCCAGACTCACCAAAGAGCTAATGATGGGAGCTGTACCTGCCATGAACTTTCCGCAATCTAAGATCCCTAGGTGCTTGCACGCACTGTTGTCACCCTGATCCAGTCAATCCATTGATTGCTTCCACTGGTGAAATTCTACTAAAATCAGATGAGCTACAGAAGCAAGAACCTAACAGATGGCTGAGTAAATGAGATCTTCAGGGCTGATCTAGACAGTGGGTCACAAAATACAGCTATTAGAGCATTCAAGCAGCCTGTAATTTTTTATGGGGTTTGCTGAAGGTACACAGGAATCAAATACCTTACAGCAAAAGTCTGAAAATACTTGAAAATGAGACAAAGCAGAAAGATTTCTATAAAGTGTTATTCAAGCATTTAGACTTTCCGATGCATACATTTTTATACACTTATTCTTGTTTTGCAATTCAATAGATGGGACTTGAAACTATATAAAGTGTTCATAGAATGCTACTAAACTCTAAATAGAATTAAGGAACTGGTAAAAGTTATTTCTAAGTACTTATGTAGATGGGAGAACTTCAGCAGTTGCGCAACAGACTGCAATACTGAAATCTGTCTGAATGCAGGAGGTGTGACAGTGATTTCTCACAAACAGAGAATTCATGTTTTTATTATAGAACTGTTTATTTTGTTGTCATAGGTTCATCTGATTTATTCCTGTCTTTGCTAGTCATTCCACTTACATGGTTTCCAACATCGTGACAAGACTATCTGAAGGCAGTAACTTCTCTTTTCTCTGAAAGCCAAAGAGTTTAATATACATTTTTATTCCATCAATACCAAGCTGCAATTTACCATCCCTGTGTTGGTTTAGTGAATTATACACAATTTCTATGTCAAGGTCAAATTCAGTTCTGTGGCATAGGGGAAAATGGTGACATCTGAAAGTGCTTCAATGAAATTGACAGGCATGGGTAGAACTGTATTAAGACCCAATTTTCCACAGTGGTTAAAGATCATAACTTACCCGATACAGAACAGGATTGGTTGCTTGCCCTCTAGACCCTCTCCCAGAAACAATATAGATTTCCTGGGGTTTCACTCACACCAGTATTGTGGACTGATCTTATGGCTCCTTCCTCTGTTTGAACTATGACCCCATTATTGATGCTACTAGGAAAAAATCTCTTGTAGGAGTATTTCTTGAGCATTTTCTAGTTGGTGCCCCTGAGGATGCATGGCATGAAGTTCTCATCATCCCATTTAAAATTTGGGGCCTGGAGTTACTTCACTCTGTGACTAAGTTTTTTTTCTTATTTTCCACACCTCAATTTGTCTTTCTGTAGAAAAGCTGTATGGCTCTTCTTCAGATACCTTGGGTCACATACCTGGTCAGGGTACCCCAACCTAACTCATGTTTTAGCAACTCACAGAGCTGAAGACCAGGACCACATTATTTAATTTATTGCATGTTTTGTACCTCTAATGAAGCCAAGGACTGTCTTTGGTATAAATTGTGTGGAAAGCGTGCTAAGATTCTGGCAAATGTCTTTGCATCAGACAAAAACAGTCCTGCTGTGTATTTCCTCCTGAACAGGCCATGGAGTGTGTAAATGACTGAGTATCAACAAATACTATAGCTGGCAGTGGGGGACAAAAGTGCCTGGATGCTCCTAAAAATTAAACTGTTGCTGCTGCCAATATTTTGCTTCATCCTCCTACCTAGCAGAATTTTTTGTCTTTTTTTCCCCCTCAGATGTGCATCAGGCAGTATGTACTGCAACACAGGAAGTAAGAACTCACTGCTGAAAAATTAATGCAATGAACCGTTAAGTTGAAGACTGATTAAAGCTTTGCTTCAAACAAATAATTTTATTTTCAGGAACCAAGTCTTAATGAGATGAAGGTGGATGACCACTGGATCCCTCCATCTGCATTTTCCACACAATTATATTACATTTTCCAATGTACCTAAAAGTGACATCTTTGACACTCTAGGAGAATAATTTTATTCTTTAAAATACTAAGGTCTGCACTTAGGAAAAGGTAAGTGACCCAAAGCTGTGAGGGGAGACACAGCTATTATGATATCATGGCAGGTACTGAAATATTAGAGCCATTTTCACATTCAGGAGCACTTGCAGTACCACTTCTTCCAGTTTTTGCCCCTGAGTGCTACTTAATGGTATGTTTAGAATGATTGAAAGAGGACCCTGCACAGACAGAGATTTCACAGAAGCTAAAAATGCATTTTGTTTTCCTCGCAGAGATATTTGCATTTACTCTTTTCACTGGAGAGTGTTTGCAATGGTTCATTACCAGGTACTTAATGATAAACTGTGCTGTCAAAAGCAAATTGTGAACAGTAAAAACATTAATGGCATACCCCATATGTTTTCAACAGTACCAACACAATCCAGTAACATGCTGTCACCTGAAACATCACTGATGAAAGGAAAATCTAACTACAAAATCTAGTGACATTATTATAAAACATTCAGTTTTAACCAGTTTTGATTTTAGGTATGTATCTAATCTGGGAATCCAAGGACTCTTCTGAGTGTCCCTCATTTCTGTTTTCAAAGTATCATATAAAAAGCATTGGTGTTATGCCAATTAAGACAGAGGAAAAGCACATTATTTCACTTTGTATATAAAGCCACACAGAAATAACTACCAGGTACAGCATGTATCTTACACAGGTCCTGCAAAAGAGCAACAAAGATCAACTCAGATTTCAGGTTTTGAGAATCCACTGTAACACTGTGATAGCATAAGAATACTTAATTTAGGAAATCTAAATTGCTATTCAGGTTTCTAATCTGCAAGATTAGAAGCACCGCAGAGGTAATGATAATCTCATTTTAACAGATAGTAAAGATTATGAAAGGTAAATATTACTGGTCTGTGGTCAAACGCTTAATTCAGGAGCAGTACTGATTCTCATTAGTGTCTCTCCTAGCCACCAGTTTCAAACCCTTTTGCAGAAGGCAAGGCCAGACTGGTATCGTATATGAAGAGGTAAAAGTAAATTTGCTGGTTTAAAAGACTCTGCCACTGGATTCTAACAGATGATAAGAATAACAGTAATAAGAAACAGAGAAGTACAGATTTATTTTTAACTAAGGAAATTATTAGTACCAAGTGTTAACCACCATATTCAATAACACTAAAGTCTGACATATTTAGTGGAAGTGCCCTTATTTTTATCCTTTGATGTGCAAATATGCCAGCAATTCTGATTTCAACACCTCAGTCTTTACAAACTTGTTGTTCAGCCTGATAAACTCTACCATCTTAAACTGCAAAACTTCAAGCTAAGAAGCACAACTCAAAGATAATCTCAGGGTTTCAAAAAATAATTCATCAACTAAAGACAGCCCACCCAATTTGCTTAAAGGTATAACTGAACCCCAAGAGCCCCCACTGACTTCTAAACTGAAAACACATCTGTATATATTACAGACCTCAGGAATGTGTTTTGAAAACTCCAGTTCCATTTCCAGTATTGCTTTTGTGGAACAACTCTCTACAATCAAAGTTATCATCTGGGGAGGAGCTTGTCTGCAGTTGCATTCACATATGCTCATAGCCCAACACCAACTGCCAGCAAGAGCATCTACTAATGGGGGCACAAGTGACATCCTCTCCTTATTGATGGCCACTGATCTACATGCCAAATATTTTCCAGCCTAAAAATGTAGCAATATCAGACAACTAGTAGATGTTTCATAAACAGATTTGTATTTATATATTTGGATTTTAAAAAGTAATAGATATCTAGATTACGATTCTCCTAGCTCTACCAATTTCTGCAGGATTGAGTGATGGTCATAACTACTGTAGACAGGCAGGCCTCATCAAGCAGGCTCTGAAAGTGATCAGCTTTAAAGTGTAATTATAATTAGCTGTGAAACATTCTAAGAGGAGGGAATTAAAAACTGCCTACCGAGGAACAGCTGGGCTATCTGTCATATATGGTTCAGCAGTAACTTGGTTCTACAGCTTTCTCTACTTGAAGCAGAAAAAGATTTCACTAGAAGCGTCTATTTGTGCAAATAGTTATTGTTTATTAGAAAGGATCAGTACTGCTATTCAAAAAAAAAAACAAACCCCAGATGTTTATGACACATATACAATATACCCCCTCACAGAGATGTGAAATACAGTGAAAAATGTTTCACATCCTTCATTTTAGGTCTCCCCAGGTAGCTATTTTAGCTTAGCAGCCTATGTTCTTGATATAGGCAATACAGAGCAAAATAGAGAGCAGGTGGCAGTTCAGAGGATTTAAGTCAGATACCCCATATTCACAGGAGGCTCACTATAGCGGACATCTGTGGATGCTCACTGTTCCTGGACCTAGCAAGGCCATGAGTACTTTATCCTGCTCTGAGCACTGCACTTTGGGAAGCATGGCACAAATCAGAGAGAAGAGAACAATGGAAAATTTGGGAAATGCAGGAAGAATCAGGTTTTCTCTTTGAGACAATCGATAAAAACAGTTTTCCTGTATTCAAGGATAATTGTAAAGAAAAAGTCAATTTCTCTCTGTTTCTGCTGGCAGTGTTGGGGGGAACGCCACTGCTGTAATCTGACACCACCACTCCCCCCCATATTCATAAATAGGGGAAGGATCTAACTGTACAGATACTTCACACATTGACACAGGAGAGCTCTGGAGGATATTGAATCTCCTTCATGGGTTTCCATGAAACTGAATAGATTCACGGGATGTTTACCAGTAATGGCTAAGTCAAGGCTTGCCCCAGAGTGAGGGGACTGATGCCATACAAGTTATTTAACCTGTGGTCCATGACCACCGCTGATCTTCAAAGAACGAAAAATACAAGGAAAAACACACAGGGAGATTTGGGAAAATATGCCTTACAAATGGGAAAGAGACCTCAAAGACAAGAGCAGCTGAATTTCAGAAGTCAGCTGAGACTGGCCCAGCAGCATGCAACTTCCAGTGATGTTACGCTCATGTCCCACACAAGATTCAGTGGCAGAATATAAACTCTTCCCTAAATAATTGAAGTAGCAAACACTGTGCTGCCAAAGGACTCTTAAGTTATACTGCATTCAGGGATGAGTGATGGCATTCCCATTTCCAGCCAACACTGCAAGGTTCTCATAAGAGCTATATATCACCTATTGTAATTACAAAAGAGGTAACTAACACCATAGCTTATTCTTTCTGTGTTTCCTTTCTAGTATTTCTTTACTGACTATTTTCCATTTTATGCTGCTAGTTGGAATAGAAATAAATGGATGTTTTTGTATTTTGCAGAAGAGCATCCAGACAATCTTAAATGATTCAAAGATTAAAAGTAGTAAATTCATCTTCACTTCTAGGATATTAAAAGCATATATAATTCCAGGTCAGTAAGGTCTTCAATCACCAAAATATGGCCTTATACCTTTTTTCCCCCTAATTTAGGTAATTTTCACAGGGTTTTTTTGTTTTATTTTTTTTTCCTATTTCCAAGTCCTGTTCAACTAGAAACTTAACATCTGAGAAAACTACACTTGTATATTATTATGCAAAAGTCTGAACTGTACCAAAAAAACCACAATGTGAAGCATTGCTACAAAAGATACACAAAGAAATGAGTTTGAAACAACCATTAAAAATAAGCAGCATTATCTACTGGTGAGGTTTCCAGCTGTTTGGTTATTTTAGCATAACTATACAGATCAGTATTCATTACCAAGCTGCTATGAAAATAAATTCTAAAAACAGTAATACATGCTGAAAATGAAGCTATAATCATTCTTGTGTATTTGAAAGCATCTTAGCCTTGGCTTTTAAAAAAAAAAAAAAAGGCAAAAAGCAGCAGCATTTAAACATGATGCAGTGAAAATTCAGCATGTACCCAGATAAAAGGTCTACCTAAATACGGACACTTCACTGATCATGGCTTTTATCTTAAAGGCAGGGGCAATATAAACACTTTTTCTATTACTGATATACACATACATAAAAGACATATTTGACTGTTATTGTAACTTTACTTATCAGTATTATTAGAGCGCTAAGATCTAAAAAATGAAACAATGCACCAGGGACAGATTCTCAGCTAAGATTAAAGTTTACGTCACTAAGAAATTTTAGATGAACTACTAATCTGCCACGTTAAATGTGTTTAAGAGTTAAGTACTATGATAGATCAGGTCAGGCATCTCTGTTCTTTGTAAGAAATGAGTTAACAGCCATTAAAGGAAGCAAATTTTACAGTACTTAGATAAAGTAAAGTTTGGTAGGTATTCGTGATGCCCAAAGCACTCATCTGTTAGAGGCTATGCCCTACAATTAGGGCAAATGGAATTAAAAAAATGTATAACGTACAAATTTGCCTCAACAGTCCTGTCACTCTGTATAAACCTGACACCAAAGGGAAAGGCAAAACTGTAAGCAATCATTTTCAGCTTCACTGTGATTTCTCAGTTTCAAATCAAGACAAGACAGTATCCTTGTATACATTTACCAATCACTCCCAGAGATCTACAAGTGTATTTGGAAGTCTGGACTCCTTCTTTGAGATTATCTGAGATAACTTAGCCTAAATTTGATGCTATTACAGGAAATCTCATAGCCCCCAAGAAAACAAAGATTACAGCATTTTTTACAGGGAGATTATCTCGAGATGGTTCACGTAAATTGATGGAAAAGCTATTTAACCAGAGAGGCAGATGCCCTTCGATAGCTTTGACAAGCTGAATGCATCATCTCAGCAATACTCTGTAGGCCTGAAAGATGGATCAGGTTTATAAACACTTTGCTAGGTGAAATCACCTTTGTTACCTGCTTAAAACAGACCCTTACAGTCTGTGATGCAGTCTTCAGGAAAGAATAAAGTAAGCAGTTCCGAGTAAATCCCTTTTGCTTCTAAAAAATAAAGTAGCACAGGAATTGGAGACATGAAGAAAAAAACAGTGGTTTAGGAAGCTGAGACTTGTGACAGAGCTCCTTGTATTGCTGAATGGATTACTTCGTAGCCAAAAGTGGTACTTCAAATTACTACAAAATTATTAATTCGAACTTACTGATGAACCAAAAAAGTTCACCTAAGTTTTAGCTACTCTCTTTTATACAGGGGCTTGCTTTTTAAAAAAAAAAATCTGACCATCACACACTTCCTACTGAAGTCCACACACGGAATTTGGCTCCATTTTTCATCCCTTTTTTAAAAAACTAAATTGTTCATTTAACATACTCTTGAAATTGGGACCCCTCTTAGCCAGCAGCTGAATGAACTTAAATTTATACAAACTACAGCGAGACCTTATGGTGCATTGGTTAATGTGCTGCCAGAGCCCAGCTCCGAAATTGCAAATGTCCAGCGATTTCTCCCACACTAAAGGTACCAGGACTGAAGCTCTTGCTGGTCCTCACCTTCCCTTGGCAACTCTTTCACAGCCCCACAAACACTGGTGCTCTGTGCTTGCCTTGCCTCATAACGCTCCCAGCACTCCCTCTCACTCTCATGTAACTGCATACAAGAACCTTTTCATGTAACAGTAAATACATAAATCCAAAACATTTTACACAATCCTCAGTCAAACTAGGGCTGTTCTACACTGGGTCTGTTCTTGTACCTGATTTGTTTACAAACTCTTCAGTAGCTCTGAGTGGTTCTGAGAATGCATTTTGTCAGCTTCAGGCCACTGAGGTGCGTGCTTTTACGAGGCTGGTGGATTGCAAAATACAGTTCACTTTTAATACCTAGGGAAATTTTCTAGTCTAGTTTGGAGCACTTTGGGCAAAACATATACACAGACCAGTCTTCATACTTCAGATTGCTTGTTTCTATTCTGCACAGAATATGGGACTAGGTCCTATTTTTTCTAGGCAGCCACATTTTAAATTTCACTAGATTCAGCACCTTCCAAGAAGTTCCATACTGCCAGAATTCCAGTTTGTCACACACTTGAATCAAACTTAAACCCAATTTAATCAAACACACTTTCCATTTATGTGCATGAACCCAGTTAAGCGTAAAAATCAAATATGAGCATTGCAGTAACATTTTAATTAGTCCACTTGCATCCATGTTTTTAACGCCTTGTGAAAATTAGTAAGAGTTTAAGTTGCTTGAAAATTTATGCAAAGTGAAGTTGGGGCAAACTGTTGAGATTTGTTTAAATATGAAATGCATGATGACACTAAAAGTAAGGGGATATACCACCTAGATCTTAGACCAGCCATCCCAAGAACAAGAAACAAGCCTGTGAGACACACCAGACAACTCAAAGCAACCAAACAGTAACACCTTCAAATCATGTTCATAGTGGCCAATTCACCAACATGCAGTTAAACAAAATAGTTCCTACAGAACATCTGCTGAATGGCAGAAGTGGGGTTTTTCAGCTAGCTAGCATAGTAAACGTACCCAACATGGGACCTAGTAAAGGCCCCAGAGGAAACAGGACTTACAATGGCAGACAATGAGCAGATACAGAAGACAAACATGTACATACAGGAATGACCCGGAACACAGGCAAAAATGCTGTTACTTCCTGTTTGTGAATCTTCTACAAGCACACAAAGTTTCAAATAAGTTGGTGCTTTCTGACTTGTGATGACCTAACACGTTTGGTTTGTAGATCATCTCAGAAGGAAATGGAGAGGGGAAAGATGGCCAGGCTGGTGAACAAGAAGCGTAATTTTAACAACCACTTAAGAGAGGTTCCTTAAACTATGCAGAGATAAGGGAATTCACTCATGACAGTTTAGACAAATATTTTGGATGTGTGAAGGGGTGGGGGGGAAGGGAACTCATCTAGAAACTTTTGCTTATACAGAATTTCTAACGATACTGTAATGGTCTAACAGTTTGTGTTCAGTCTGCCTAAAAAAAGAATTTACCCTAAAGCTACAACTTAAGCAGTGGAAGAAGGGGGCACAGTCCACCATGACAGTGAAGTTGAGGGGTAAGAGAAAGAGAGTTGCATTTTGGCTACACTGAGTCAGAGCCATACTGCCTAAAATGTCTGAAAGGCAGGCAGAAATATTAGATGTTGGAAAGCTACAGAGTACTGTCTTTTCTGCCAAGCAGATTACACTCTGAAGAATGACTGTGCCACCACATTGCTGACAACAGC
The DNA here is from genome assembly GCA_013401315.1 of Balaeniceps rex. Lineage (NCBI taxonomy): Eukaryota > Metazoa > Chordata > Aves > Pelecaniformes > Balaenicipitidae > Balaeniceps > Balaeniceps rex. The sequence goes on from VYZW01020401.1 coordinate 18,457, forward strand.
AGCTGGAGAAGAGGCCGAACTACAGAGTGGATAAGGCATACCAGGCAGTGCTAAAGGGAAGGATAAAGCCCCATTAACTTTCCTGGGGTAAATCCCTGCCTGTGTACCAAACACATTGCATGCGGCAATTTCATTGGCTCTAGCATCAAAGCAGAAAAGGTCTATTAACAAAGACATACTTCCCAGGGGGCTTGTTCAAGCAGCAAGCCTTTTATAAAAGTCTTAATTTGCATTCAACAGCAATTACAGGCACTGGAAACCATGGGTATGAGAGACTTGGGTCAGAGCCCAGTAATGCCGCCAGCTCTAACCGAGTACTGCCTGCACCCTCAGCCAGGCACAGGTCTGTGGCTGAGCTGAGAGACCAGCGGCCTTCCTCAAAGCCTTTGAAATGAAGGCAGATGCTTTCAAATCCACTCAAAACAAAATCTAGTCAGAAAGGATCTCTTCTCTATCCACTGCGTGTCTGCTTTTAACCCTGCAAGTAGGGAAGGTCACTGCTTAACCTACCTATGAATGACTATCACCTCTGTCAAAATGGCAAAGCAAAGACAAAAGCAACCTAGCTATATTGTTTCCCCACCGGGGTAGCAGCTGAGATGCAGTGCTAGGGGAGAAAAAAAAAAATACCTGTAAATGAAGAGTAGAATAAGAATTCCAGGACATATTTTCTCAATTAAGACATAGTTCAGAACTGAAATGCATCTCCCTAGCTATCCACTGCTCACCAGGTTTTTAGGCCCCCATGAGCAGCTCTGCTCACTGCATTCAGCTTTGGGTTTTGTACAGACAACTAAAACACTGGTCATAATTTAAATTTTTAATGATCAGGCAAACATTTTTCCAGGGGTGACAGCTAGAACATGACCAGTACTGCCTATGCTTTTCCTCCTCTTTTTTTTTTTCCTCCTTTTTTTCCTTCTTAGTGTATGGTGTATCAATACCAAACATTATTTTTAAGTCATGACCACCAAGGCAGCAAATGAAAGTCTGATACTATGCCACTATTAATTCTAAAAAGAACCCATTTATTACAGATCAGGGATACTGAGCAAATACATTTTCAATTCTCTAGCTGCATCAAAAGCCCTGCTATGAAAACACTTCTGTGTCTCACCTAAATTAATTATTTTGTGGGTTTTTTTCTGGGAATGGCAAACATTATTTCTTTATGAGCCCTTGTAACAGTTACTTTTTTAATAAAATTCAACAGTATTTCTGAAGAAAAATAATTTTGACTCAGAAAACCATTCTGTATGAAAGCTTTCAGATGCTCTTTGCATTTCTGAAAGAAACAGTTTTGCAAAATACACAGAATATTTTCATTGTTGAATTTTGTAGGAGTGAAATTGTTCAGCCAAAACCTGATTTAAGGTAAAGTATCTTAAAGTTAAGACAAGTCAAGGCTAAAGATTACACCCATGTAAACAGTCACTTGGAAAGCAAAGACATCTGCTGGCTTTGAATTAAAACCAGTACCACAGCTCTCTGCACTTCCAATACTGTTATTATACAACAGAGACTTGAGCTGCAGAGGTACTGTCATCAGTAGACTCATCTATCACCATGGAGGAATACAGAAATGTCTTTACAATAATCCTAAACTGTCATGCAATGTCATCAAATGGCTCTGTTATTCTCTGTTAGGGAGCCATTCCGCTCAAACACCCATTTACACATTTTCCAGTTGCTTCCAGAGACAATTTTGTTCTGCCTTAGTTACGTTTTACTTCACAATACTGTTCATCAAGAAAGGCTATCACCATGGATGGCCACAGCATATTCAGTTGGATTAATAACCAGGATCTGACAGCCTGAAGCTCTCTTTCATTTTAAGGACTTTGCTAAGCCCACCTCAGAGACATTTGAGAATCTGGCCAACAGGCTGAACTCATTCACACACTGTAAGCAACTCATGCTGAAAATCTTCTCCCGTCACCCCCAGACATCAAGAAAAAGAGGCAAATATCAAAATACAGGATTCAAAGGGAAATATGTATTAGCACGGAACCGCTGAAAGGGTTTGTTCATCCTTTCTCAGTATGACCTAGAAATACAGTATGCCATAAATTTTAACAATATAATAAGCACCAACTGATTTCACTAGGTCCTACTCATTTCCTTTGGAGTTAAGGGTAACAGCATCAGGGTCTAAACTGGCAAAGTGGTATCCTCTCCAAAGAATCTCTCAGCTGAAAACATGACTCCATGCAAAACATGGCAGGAGCCTCACAATTTATTCTAGACCAAACATATTCTCGACATAGTGCTAAATCATACATGGTCTTTTCATAGCCATACAAGGGGAGAAAAAAAATTTTAGAAGGTTCCCTAGCTTGGATAGCTGCTGAGTAGCAGTCCTTAAAAACCTCGCAGTACCTGGAATGGCAAGATGGCTTACCCCAGTCCTCCCTTCCCCTTGGGACCCACAGCAACAGGCTGCCATGAGAAGCCCCCTGTCCCTCCCATCCTCCTCGCCTGGGAAACCAGACAAGTTTGTTCCCATCAGTACATGATAGCATACATATTCCTACAAGGCACCTTCAGCAGAGACTAAAGCCTCTGAAACACAGTCCTCTCTGGTTTCTCCTGTTGGCCATGCAGCTCCAAACCACCTCCGACCAACCACAGTGACACTGACTCTAGCCATGGCTACAGCATATGCATGGCTGAGGGGCCAGATGCAACTTTCCAACGCCAGTGGAAAGAATAGGAGGAAGAAGGTGCAACCAGAAATCATAGTGGAGAAGCATAAAGAACCAGAAAAGAAGAAAACTCAGTCTCCCAAAAGCTACTATCAGGACTATGCAGAATAAAGTTAATTTCCTTTATGTTTTGCCATTTCAAAACTTGCTTGCATTCTCATTCAGAAGAAAGAAAAAAAGATTTAAAATACCTGAGAAGAACCTAAGTCCCAGCTTGTACATAATCTGCTTTAACCCAGAGACATGAAACCTGGAAGCCACAGGATCCAGTATCATGGATCCAGGTAGACAAACCATTAGGAGAACACACAAGTAAGGTTCAAAATCCTGCCTTGCAAACAAGATCTGACCAGAACCCTGCCTGGTTTCTGGAAGAACATGTCTATTTTGACAGACTGCAGGTTGCAGCAAATCTTTTCTTCTTTTAATCTGAGCATTTCACACCATTTTTTTTCATCCATCACCTCTGTGCTGGTATACAGAAAGCATGCACAAACACTGATACACAGTCACGAGAGCAAGCTGTGTATATAATCCTTGGGGCCAAGAGAGCAGGACACTTCTCTGCAAGGGGTTCTGACAGAGTCAACAGCAGTATTTATGCTGTGACATGCTCATTTCTGTCAGTAAGGGTGAGAGCTAGGGGTCCTCTAGAGGGGAAGGTTTTTTCTGAAGATGTTTCCCTGCTCTTTTTCCACCTACTGAATAACAAGCAAATTCCTCTAGAACACAGCCTTAATGATACACAGCAAAGTAAGGGCGGGAAAAAACATGAGCTCTCTGCTAACATAAGAAGATGAGTGACAAATAAGCTTTTCAATTCTCATGGGGAGGCACAGAAAAAATGGGAAATTTGTTTTGTTTGTTTCAAGGCTGGCAGCTTCCCTTTATTACACAGACTGCTCTGAAGAAATGCTACCCACTGGCAGCAACTGTTTTCTTTAGAGGTAAAAGGTATTAAAATTTCTATCATTAGAGATCTATAATTTGTTGTGGCAGTACTGAACAATGATTTAGTGATCATTCTAGTAAAAAATTTACTCCTGTTTAGTAAACTGCCCAACTCTCTAGGCAATGATCTTTAGATGCCAACTCTATCACTTATTCCTCCATATAGTTCCCATTATGTTTATCAGTGGAACAGCCTCTTTATTGTGTCCTTGTAAGACAGTGTTTTCAGTCACTTGCATCATTGCCACACTAATTATTTGGGCTAATGTCTTCCTAGGTGAAAATACGACTGGATTTTCCTTCCTGAAAAACTTGAGCAATATGGTTTTTCATTCTCAGGAACAAAGATTAAAGAAGGAGACAGTAGTTTTCAAGACTGAAATAAATAAATTAATAAATCCAGGCCACTTTTTGTTTCTGATGCTCTAAGAGTCCTCGTTGTTCCAGAGCAAAAATCCATCACAGAAGCAGTATTCATCACATCACATCACAAGTCTTTCCTCCTCTTGCTGCTCCTCTGACAACCTGTCCAATACCCGCCGAGGTACCAGCATCCCAAACAAGTGTCGCTTGCATGCACGCAGTTCAGAAACTTCAGGTTATACCTGTCCAGCATGTGAAAGAAAGAGTTCCCTGAAAGTATTCAACCTCATCCAAGATGGAATTCACAACCAAAAATGAATAAAGGTAAAAAGCAATGTAGTGGCACAGGACTATTATGATGGAGAAAGTAATTAAATAACTTAACTGACTTTCTGTAAAATTTAACAGGCAGCAATAAAAAGTCAACAGCATATTAGAATTGCCAAAAAATGGTACTTTGGTTGCCACAGTTATAAGCCTTTTCTCATTACAAAGATACAGGTCAAATTCAAAGCACACTGATCATTCTTAGTTCTTTCAAGGAAGAGTGGGACTTTTTTCTTACCATTGGCATAGTATCAATTAATACAAATTAAATGTTAAGTATTTCATATTTATGTCAGACAGTAAATGGCGCATCATGTTTCCATTCTTGTCAAAGCCTAGGGCTAGATCCTCAAAGGAATAAAATACCTATTCATTAAAGACCAACTAGTACAATAAGAAGAATTCTTATGACCTTTTCCTGTATTCAAGAAAAAATAATCTAGCACTGTAATGCTAATTCACTTAGCTGTTATGTACTACAAATATTTAAAAGACTGTGTTTGCATTTTATACTAAGAACATAAGGGCACAGCACTGGCACCATTCATCTGCTGTTCTCAAAACAGTTTGGTTTTTTTTATACAAACAATAAGAATGAATTGTCTTTTTGTTTGAAATCCTCCAGGTCTACAGAATTCAGCAAACATACCTAGAACTGAGAGCACTGTGGCCCCTAAGTGTCATCATCTTTAAAATTAATAAACCAAAGTAAGTGGAAAAACTTTATGCTGCTGCTGTGTGAAGTAGTAAGAAACGCCTCTTCTCATCCAAAGTATAATTTATCTTTGTTAAATATTGCGGTGATGTCTCAGACTTAGAGCCTCAGTTCTGCGCTTTGCTAAATCAAAGGCATGATGACTCCATAAAGGTTATTGGTTTGGGCAATAACTTCTTAATAGCAGAATTACTCTTTTTTGCTCCTTGCAGCTTTCCTGTAGTAAAATATTTCCATTCCGATTTAGCCCACCTCAAATCACAACTTGTTTCATCCTTAGAGTATGCTTTCTGCCAAGATAATGAATCGTAACAGCTTTTCATATCAAAAGAATGAGTGAAATATAAAAGAAAACTCAGGATGACACAGTTCTATTTATACCTGGCACTATTTTAACTTCTCAGAGCTGTATGAATCTGAAAGTGTTATACTTCATTTAATGCGAACCAAACAACCCCCACATTATACAGCTAAGAAATCAATCTAATCTCAGAAAAATAAATTATTTCTCTGATTGCAAGTTACTAAACAAATGCACAGCACTGGCTAAGTGCTGTGACTACCTAAAATAAGCTACATCATTTTCTTTTCGTATTTCAAACTTGTTGGTTTGGGGAGGGTTATTCTGGGAGTGGGGGAAGGTATTGGGAAAGGGACAATAAGGGAAACCGAAACATCTTTGTTGCTGTTGTCATTGGTAGCCATTCTTGCCAAGGATACATATATTTATATAAAGATTTTCTTAAGTTTTCAGATGAAAAGGGATTCCCCTCACATCTTGAAATGAAAGCAGATTTGTTCCTGCTGTTCATGGCACCATGAAAACAACCATCAAAAAAATCAAGCTATTCCTGACTGCAAGAACCTTTCTAATGGTGACTATAAGTAGAAATCGGAATTCAAAAATTCAAAGCCAAAACTGAGTTTCAACTGAATTCAATTGCACTGCTTTGTTTGGTTGGGTTTTTTTAAGATACTGAGAAACGCAAATGCACAAAAATATAAATAAGGACATTCTGTAATTCTGCATAGTAGTTTTTAGAATGTAACAAGTTTAATGTAAAACTGCATTAGCAAGCTTCATAAGTATCATACAGTTTAGTATACTGGAAAAAGTTAACAAAGACACTAAGGCAGAATGACCTAAAAAGCATTATATTCTTTGACTTCATCTTCCCCTTCTCTCATTGTTATTCCCATATTCTACAGCTTGTAACTACAAAGTGTGAGAAAAGGTTATTTTGATTGACTAAGACTTGGATGTTCGTGTATCTAAGGTACAGGACAGGATTTTCAGATATGAAAAGTTACCTTTTTATTTTTAATGAATGCCCTGGCAAAAGCTACTGCATCTATTGGCAAATGGCTCTAATAGTCATTTTTCTGTCTTACAGTTTTTCCAAAACTGAGCAAATTTGGAAAAGATACCAAATTCCGGAAGGAGCAAGGAGGAAGAAGACAGATAACAGAAAAAGATTAGCCAAACTTGTTCAATGTATTGCCTTACCAAAACTGAAGAAATTTGAGTAGAAAATAAGAAATAGTAAAAGAAGCATGTTCGATTAATACTTCCACTAAATTTTCAGCTTTGGAAGGGGGGTGGGAGGGAAAAGAATAATTTAGTGTAATCATTTTCAATTCAAACAACCAGAAGGGCTACACGTATCTCTCAGAATAGGATTCTTCACCTACACTAAAAAAAAAACCTTATCTAATAAGGAACACAATCATCATTCTCTTCTAAGCTCAAAATTTGAGTTTTATTACAAATCCAAAACCAACTGCAGTGTACACAATTTTCATGGAAATTATCTTGTCCTTTAGCTCTAGGAAAAGACTTCCCAGTTTCACAAAATCTTAGTGCAAAAAAAGTTCATTTTTCATAATTTTAACATAAAGCCAAATTACGTTCACTAAGTTTTTCATATTAGTCTTAAAGGTTCACTTAGAGACAAAAATGAAAGATGAAGTGTGTTTAAAAAAAGTCATATACCTTACAAGAACTAATGAATTCCAGACCATTTGTCTACGTCTTTGCTTCCAAGACCACAGGCCATCATCTGATTTAAAAGTTCTTTTGTTTCCTTTTTATCCCTTCGCTCATGGTGTCATCTGTCATCCTGCTACTAGACAACTCCAAGCCTTACACTTGTTTATAAATTTACTAGATTTTTATTCACTTCTCATTCTTTGCTCTCCTATGATCCTAGGAGAACACGTCTGTATAACTGCCATGATGGGGGAAAGAGGAAAAGAAACAGGAGGCAGAATCAATCACTACCTCCTCTCTGAAGATGCTTCTGGAGTACTGCTGTGCTACCATTTTGCATTTGTACCCATCCAACTTACCAAATCGACTAATTACCTGTTTCTGTTGAACCCTTTCTTTGCTCTTATTTATCTGCCTTTTTTTGCTTGTTTTGGGGGTGTTTTGTTAGCAAATGTTGCAAAATGAAGAATACTACACATTCCCATTCTTTACCATTGTGTTTTTTCCTCGTCTCTCACTACGTGGTTGGGCGTATGTTGAAAGCAAAAGGACTACCAATCTCAATACCTCTTTGCTCACCTGTTGATCTTCTTGCAGCCCCACAACTTTGCAATACGCTGCTCACTCCATCCACTGTGATTCAGTCTGTAGTCAAAGAAACTGCTTAACTTCTCTGCCTCCCAGCTTGTCTAGAGAGATATTCCAAAAGAATGCACTCAGAAGCACAGTCTTGCGATAAAACTTATGACCTCTCAATGTCAAATGTTATTTTTAGCACTGTACATTCTACCTTTGCTTAATATAATACCTCTAATCCCATGAAAGAATCACATAAACATGTAACATTATTACAAAACTATTTAAATCCGTGCATGTATATTTTTTGTTGCTGACCAAACACTAAGAACTTTAATGGCATAGGATCACAAAAATATAAAATAAAGGCATAAGTTACCATATTTAGGGAAGTCTTCTGCCTCCCTGGGGCCCGGGTTAGAGACATTACTAGGAAACTCCTTGGTCTGGTTCAGTCCTCTGATTATTACTCACTGCTGGTTATGCAGGTTGGCAGTGACGAGGTTGCGGAGAGAAGTCCAAAAGCGATCAAAAGGGACTTCAGGGCACTGGGGCGATTGGTTGAAGGATCAGGAGTGCAGGTAGCGTTTTCCTTTATCCCGTCAGCAGCAGGGAAGAATACTGAAAGGAACAGGAAAACTGACCTGATTAACACGTGGCTCAGAGGCTGGTGTGATTGGTGGAATTTTGGTTTTTTTGATCGTGGGGAGGTTTACAGGGCACCGGGCCTGCTGGCGACAGATGGAGTTCAGCTATCTCTGATTTGTATCTAACATACAAATGTTAGATGTGCCAACCAGGAATGAGGCACTGCTGGACTTGCTATTCACAAACCAAGAAAACCTGCTNCACAAACCAAGAAAACTTGCTTTGTAATATCTCGGTTAGTAACAACCTTGGCTGCAGTGATCACAATAGTGTGGAGTTCAGGATCCTGCTGAGCATGCTGAAGGTTAGTAACAAGACAAGGGTTCTAGATTTTAGAAAAGCAAACTTCAGCTCGCTCAGAGCTCAGCTGGGAGGGATTCTGTGGAATGCTTCCATGGAGGATAAAAGTGATGGTGAGTGCTGGGAGTTCTTCAAGAGCGCTCTCTTGGAAGCACAAAACCAGTTTATCCCCTATAAAGGAAAGGGAAGTAAGCAGAGCAAGAGGCCCCCTTGGCTCAACCACGAGCTCCTGGGTCTGCTCAAAACCAATAGACAAGAGATCGAGAAGTGGAAGATTATCCATTGAGAACTACAAGGGCATTGCCAGAGTGCACACAGATGCAGTTAGAAAAGCAAAAGCTCAGCTTGAATTGAAACTGGCCAGAGATGTCAAAAATCACAAGAAAAGGTTCTTCAGGTATGTAAACTACAAGCATAAACAGAAGGAAAACATAGGCCCACTGTTAAACAGAAGAGGTGAATCAGTCAGCAACAATGCTGAAAAGGTAGAGGTTCTCAACACTTTCTTCACCTCTGTCTTTACCAACACTGCCAGGTCCCAGGCTTTGGGAACTAAAATCCAGATTAATCCAAACATAGACCCAACCATCAGTGAAGGAAGAGTTAGCATGTGAATTATTACAGGAGCTTGACCCCTACAAATTGATGGGCCCTGACTCCATCCACTTGAGGGTGTTGAGACAGCTGGCTGATGTCATTGCGAGGCTACTCTCCATAATCTTCGAGAAGTCATGGGGATTGGGAGATGTCCCAGAGGACTGGCGGAAGGCAACTGTTACCTCTATCTACAAGAAGGGCTCAAGGGAGGATCTGGGTAATTATAGGCCCATTAGTCTTACTTCAATCCCTGGGAAAGTTATGGAATGAATCCTCCTGGGAGCCATCACAAGTCAAATGAAGCACATGATTGGGAAAAGCCAACACAGCTTCGCTAAGGGCAGATCGTGCTTGACAAATCTGGTGGCCTTCTACGATAAAGTGACCTGCTTGGTTGACATGGGGTGAGCAGTGGACATTGTCTACCTGGACTTCTCCAAGGCTTTCGATACGGTTCCCCATGGCCTCCTCCTGGAGAGATTGGTACGTTTTGGCCTAGACAAGTGGTCTGTGTGGTGGGTGGGGAATTGGCTGACAGGCTGCACCCAAAGGGTGGTGATAAATAGCTCTTTTTCAAACTGGCAACCCGTCACAAGTGGGGTCCCCCCGGGATCAATACTGGGCCCAACATTATTCAATATCTTCATAAGTGATCTGGATAATGAGATCAAGTGTAGCCTGATGAAGTTTGCAGATGACACCGAATTGAGTGGGGAAGTAGACATTCTGGAAGGGAGAGCCACCCTGCAGGAAGATCTGGATAG
>VYZW01020404.1:4358-17427 GCA_013401315.1 Balaeniceps rex
CCTATTGGTCACATATGGAGATTTTGTTTCATACGACAGGAAGGGGAAAAATGGGTTTCAGTTGGGAAGCATCCTAAATGGAGTATACAGAAATGTTTTTTCCAAGACACATGAGAAATACTGCCATTCTAGCTTTAAATAAAAAAGAAAAATGTGAGGCAAACCCAATTGTAATCATTAATTTGACACTGACCAGTGCACATGCAGAAGATTATGATATGGTAGATTATGATGAGACACAGATCATTTACTTCAAAGTGTCAATAGAAAAGGCTGAAGAAAAAAGACAACACTGGGATTTATGCTGAGATATGAAAGTGCCAGTTTACAGTATGATGTCAACAGGAGCTGATGAGTTTGAAGTTATGATGTGAAATATCCTTTTTACGTCACGGTATCAATAAAAGTTGATTAAGTTTATTATGTACTACCTTGGAAATGAACCTTTTATAGCTTACTAGTGGTCAAATATCTATACTGTGATACAGCTCAGGTGTCTTGCTTTCTTTGGGTATCTTTGCATGCATAACAGCATTTGGCAATTGTTTAGGTAAGAAACTGAAGAACTGAGGAAAAATTTTAGGTTTTAAGATGAATCCACTAATTGTGCAATTTAGTTGCTGAGAGTTGTGCTTAACTACAAAAATGTCCTATAGAACAGTGAATTTCAAATGAACTGCTTAAACTTAGGCCTATGATCTATCTCTCAGGCTAGTTAAAAAAAAAAAAAAAAAGCTTGCAGGGGTTGAAGCAGCTTTTGGGGGAAGACTAATAAATCCACTAGTCCAAAGTCTCTAGTTGTACTGTACTGTTATGATTTGGTGCTCTGATCTTGAAGCCTGAATTGATATAGGAGGAATTTGTAGGAGTAATCAGTGACAGCTCTGAAAAGCTTTAGGTCAAACCCAGCATCACTAGTCATGGACTTTTTTGCTATGGCATGGAGATATTATTCCTCACATCCTCAACTCCTCTGATCAAGACAGCAAAATAAACACAACATCCACCACCCTCTTCTATCTCAAAAGGAAAAAGATTATAATAAAGATTCCAGTTCAGATGTCAGTTCAGATATAAGTTCTTAGCATAATAAACCGTGAAAGCTGTAAGGGGTTAAAACAACCTCTGTTTTAGAATTCTGCAAATTCCAGAAATTACAAAAATCAATCTATAAGAGCCAACAACTGAATTTTTCAGAAGATAATCTTTACTTTATCTCTAAGTAAAATCAGTATTTTCTCTCTTTGGATATGCTACTGTTATTTTATTAGACAACATCAGCTATTGCACTTAACTCACTGGCAGGAGTAAAATTCTCTTCCTCCCTTTTTGTGCTTTGATGTACGTTTTCCTGGGTGAAACATCCATCTACTTAATCTTGATACTAACATGAACACACTTGGTATAGAATACAGAAGAGGAATAAATGCATGGAGGTAATTACTGGCTCCTGATTAATTGCTGACAAGAGTAGTCCCGGCTTGTACTTGGACTTGTCACTTTCAGGTGACATTGGGTAAAAAACTTAAAATCTCTCTTTTAAGGATGAAAGGCAACAAAGCCTTTTTTGTGGATCTGGCCTGAAGACAGTGTCAATTTGCATCAGCTGACACTGTGGCAGACTGTGAGTAAGTGGGCATAAGATATTCTGTCACCAGAAAAAGTGACATTAATATTGTGCCTCACCATGAGTTATCATGGCCACAAGCCATTAGTTCCAATTAAAATAATGATTTTCTCTTTCAGGATGCAATGCCAGACTTTGTGTCAGGTCAGTGATTAACGCATGTTCCTTTTGTGCCTTTAATGGTGAAATATAAACAGGGTAGGCTAATCATCCATCTTCTTTCCAACTGACGTTTTAAAGTAGGACAAGCACACACTGGATGCAGATGTTCACCCAGGTATAGTGACTGTTTAGTGAACACAATCATTTGTCTAAAATTCAACCTGGGGCTTAAAGCCAGAAGTTCCAAGAAGTGCTGGTTTCTGGTGTTGATTATCTACAAAGTATTGTATTTTTGAAAAATATTAGATACCTTTTTTTNTGTCACTTTCAGGTGACATTGGGTAAAAAACTTAAAATCTCTCTTTTAAGGATGAAAGGCAACAAAGCCTTTTTTGTGGATCTGGCCTGAAGACAGTGTCAATTTGCATCAGCTGACACTGTGGCAGNAGCACACACTGGATGCAGATGTTCACCCAGGTATAGTGACTGTTTAGTGAACACAATCATTTGTCTAAAATTCAACCTGGGGCTTAAAGCCAGAAGTTCCAAGAAGTGCTGGTTTCTGGTGTTGATTATCTACAAAGTATTGTATTTTTGAAAAATATTAGATACCTTTTTTTCTGTCTCCATGTTTTTCTAAGTAGAAATTCTCCAGTTTGGTTTTTTTTTTTTTTCTTCCTTGGAGACATCTTCAGAGGATTTTACAGCAAGTTATTCCAAATGATTCATCTAGAAGGACGGAAACACAATGTCATGCTATCGCAGTTTTAACTAGCTATTGCATGTTGACTGTGCCATGGTGTTAACTGTCTATACTTATTTTAGTTCAAGGCATACACAAGATAATAAGATTTACACAGCTTTATTGAAAGAGGGTTAAGCAAACAAATTACCTAATGTTTACTGTGGGCTACAAGCACAGATACTATTATTAAATATTAGTATTAGTTTGAAAGTCTCAGAAACAGTATATTTATAAAAACCACAACAACCCACCGAGATGATTCATCATAACTAGAAGTCACATACAGCTCACAATGCAGGTTTCAAATAACCTCTTGTATCTACACTTCTGAAAATCATGCAAAACAATTTTTAGGGACTACTTTTTTAAGCTATTATATTCTTGAACAATTTCAGCCTTCTGTCTGCAATTTTAATGCAGCCTACAGAAGGGCTGCAGTTTGCTGCCAAAGGGCACAGTGTCTATTGGCCCAGGAAGCCATTCTAGCATTTGCCTAATAATATTATTTGCTTTGCTTTGTACATACCCACATTGCCTCCCCATGCCCTGGAAGTCATCTTAAGTGTAAGGGAAGTGCAGAGCAAAAAAATAAGTTGAAGTTGTTGGTTTTGGGGACAGTAATAAAAATACTGTATTAGGCAGCCACATATTTGAACTGTTCAGCAATCAAAGCTCCCTGAGAGGAGTGTGCTCTTGGAAGCTGCCTCTTCTCCAGTGCTGTTTGTCCACTTGCTCAGATAAGTTGTAGGGGAGGGACTGTGCATGGTTTTGGGATGGATCTTACCAGCTTGAAACTTGCCTTCCCACTTTAAAGACTGGTCACCTAAACTGCAAAGCCAACATCCCAGCAGCCTTGTTTTACAGGGTTTAGCATCCTGTTACACCCCTCCTTGTCACTGAATTGTGAAATGAAGCCCAGTGTGGATAGATTTAAAAGATGCTGTTCCACTCTTATCTCACCATGCTTTCCTCATGGTAGTAAGATAAACCTCCTAAACAAGCACTGTCATTTTCCTAAGTGGCTGGAAGAAAAATGTGTCCAAATTCGCTATCATGTAATAGTGCTGACAATAAATTCACAATTAAGAACACCTGTAGATAAGATATTGAGAAATGACTACTAGGCACTGCCCCTACGAAAAGGCAGGTGTAGTTTTACCACATCTGGCAACTGGTACCAGCACCTACTTCATCTGTAGTTCTAGGAGCAGACATTTCATCCTCATTTCCATTCCACAGTGTCCAAAGATTGTCATTTCATAGGAAAAGGTAGAGGATACCAGGTCAACTATGCCAGAGATCAAGCCCCTTCACTGCTAGAGCAAATCAAAAGTTTTTAACATTTTGAGATGTTATTAGAGAAGGGATTTTCTTTCTTTGTTTGGGAGGGGTGAAAGCTTTCTCAAAATTCAGCTAGCAGGGTGAATTTCTTAGGTAAGGGATTCCTCCTGCCATAAGAAACCAAGAAAGGAATCCAACAGCCAGGTATTTGCTCCACCTATTAATTTGCTTGGCAGATTAAAAGAGAAGGAGGAGGCAGAGCATTATCAAAATCCTGAAGACAGACTACTGGAGAGAGAAAAACTATTGAAAACTACACTTCAGTATCTCCCAAAAAGGCTTTTACCACCTCTCCTACTTAAGTCACTATTGCTTGTTATCTGAGAAACCAGAGACAGCTGATCAATGCAGAGGAGCACCTGAATTTTGCTTGTCATGAGGAAAGATCTCATCTGCTGATGCAGATGTGACATGCATGTATTCAGTAACATGCAATGTATTCAGGATACCTATCATGTTGGAGTTTTAAAACTGCTGAGTTTGTTTATGGAATACTAAAATCCTTGCAATCTTTTAAAGAAAGGGAGGGGAAGAAGGGAGACTAAATAACAATTATTCCAGGTTACTTGATCTGTGCCGTCACAAGCAATAAAAACAAAGCCTCCTCTTCATGTTTACATCACTTACTCCCGGTACCCCCATGTCTTCATGGATACTTGGGTATGTTTGAGTCTTTGAGAGCAAACTTGTCACACCAGGAGTACTAAGAATATCTGGAATCAATGCAACAGCAGTGCAGCCAGGAAACAAGATTTCTACATTGGTGTTTCTTTGTAAACTTACATTCATAAAAAGAGAATGTTTGTTCCACTTAGAAGTGTTCCAATACCAAGAAAGGTAGCATTTTTATTCACCAGACCCCCAGCTACATCGATTTTGTCAGTTAAAGTATTGTTGTCTCTCAGGATTAACTGTAAATCTTAATAGGGAAGAGCCTTTGTCTTTTCAGGACTGCTTCTATGCAATTCTTCCCCTCCCTCTCCAAAGTGACAGAGAAAAATGGGGTTATGTCAAAGCCTACAATGAGAAAAAAATGCAGTTCTGCTCTCAGTGTGTTCTAGCTCAGAGTTTTTTCTTCAGTCTTCTTCCAGGACTATTTCATGTTCTGGGTTTGGTTTCTTTTCCTCATTCCTCCAACAGATATCTGTTTCTTTTTTCCCAAGACAGGTTAATTCACAGACTCAGTCACTTTGGCACTCAAAATCTCCACCAGACTGCATTTCTGTATATCTGTGAAGCAGTTTGCTTTTCATTCCACCTTATTCTCCTACGATGATCTGTGTGTCCCTGTTACACCTCAGAAACTGGTTTGAAACCAGTCAAAATAGACTTAGTAGTTAGTGCCAACTGGTCTGCACCCATGCAAGATGATGCTTCAGAAGAAGCTGCTGCCTCTTCTCTGCAAAATTGAATGATATTTCTTTCAGGTGTCAATGGCAAACACAGAAGTAATCACTCAGGCAAATTCTCTCTTCAAAATCCAGGAGATGCTATGACAGAAACCCTTCTGTGATATTGCATACAGGATGTAAAACTCTTAATAGAATTGTTTATTATTCAGGTATTCAAGCTTGATATGATACTGTCACCACTGACTTAAAATTCTCTCCTCACATAATGGCCTGGGGATGGCAGGGGGATAGGGGAGGGAACAGTAGGAAAGAAGCTTCCAGAGTAGACTGTAATTTGGCCCTTCCAGCAATCCCTGTGACTCTCCAGAGCCCTCATGGTCCATCAGCTGCCAAATATCAAAAGGCTGAAGTGCTGGGACTCTGCAGGGACTGCAGTTTCTCTGTTGAAAATGCTAATTCAGCTCCCAAGGCTAGCATAGCTTAGAGAGGATTTGTAAACACGCAGGATCAAGCACAACAAGGACTGTGGCCACTGCAGCCTGCAGGCTGGGACAGCGGCTGCAGTCTTGCTTTCCAGTGGCCTGAACTGAGGAGGTTCCCTCCCCCCCTTTTACTTCTCCTCCCTCAAAGAGCTCCCTCACGGACAGCCTGGGCAAATATGCTACTGGCACCACAGTTATCTGCTTAATAAGGAGCCAATTTGCACAAGCTACCCATCTTTCTGGAAGAGCCCCAGCCTGCATCTAGAAGGACCATATCCACTCCTGATGTGATCACACAGTTGACTTCAGTGGTATTAAATTGCTTTCAAGTAGGTCTAAAACTAGCTGTAGGACTCTGTGATACAAATGATTTCTTCACTGAAAAGCAGTGAGAGACACATTAAAACCTTTACATTTATGCTTCATATGTGTCATTGTTTTTAAAAGAAAGGGGAAGCTAAATCAATTAAAAGCGAAAAAACCATGAATACTCTAAACAGTTTTCTGAAGTTGTTAAAATGATTGTTAAAGCCACCAGTATCAAGAAAATTTGCTACTGTGCATACAGCCATGCTACATGGAATCCATCATAAACATATTGTATGTAATGAATGAAGACCTTCATAATCTGCTTGAATGGGTTCCTGTACGATAATGAAGAATGCTTTTGTTTAAGGCATAGCAACTGGTCATTTTTTCATGGTCACATTACAGAAAGAAAATTAGACAAATAAATACAGTGAAGTGGTTGTAATGAATGTGAGTTGGAAACATTTTTTTTAAAAGATTGCCTCCCTATGTTTGAGAAAAGCTATTATAAATTATTCTTTTCATGATGTGGGACCTGCATGCCTAAAAATTCCTCATCATAAATGCTAAAATGAATGATAATGATATTAAAGGTTTTTCCTGAAGATCAAAGCTATATGTTAACAGTAAACTACTTAGGCTGAATTACATTCAATGTAGTAGTTTTATCACTTTCCTCTCTATATATCTTTTGCAGATGAAACTAAAATTCTTAAATGCTACAGAAAAATGAAAATACTTTGTGGCTGCTTTCTTGTTAGGCTCAAGCAACAGTCTTCTAAGATTAGGTAGGAGTCACTGTCTTTAATTTGCACCAGGGGGAGGAAAGTTAAGATCTTCAATTCCCTGCAGGTATATGGATCATCATGGGCTTCGAAGCAGTGCTACCTAAAGCTTGCTTAGGGTCCTCCTAATTCCCCCACCTCCTCTGTGGTGCCAGCCTGTTCTACTCTTCAGTCTTAGACCAGCACTTAGTCTACTGTTAACATTCAAAATTGTGCCAGGTAGGTCAGTTGGCACAAAATCCAGAGCCTAAAGGGTTTCATGTTCTTCCTGCTGTGGGATGTTTCTTGGGCTGGAGCTTGTGTTTCCTTTAGCAGTGCAGATGTTACAGGCTCGTGCTACAAGAAGGCCAAGGTCAAGCCAGGGCCAGGTAGTACGAGTTTCCAAGTGAGCTTTCTTTCATGCTTGAGCCTGCTCTTTACAATGTTGCTACACAGACAATGGTTTAGCAAGTCCCTGGACACAGAACCTAGTACTGGCACATTTAAACTATATTACCTGTTTATATAAAATGCTTTTCTTATGGAAGGACAGTCTGAGCCTCTAATAAAAACACAGCTTAAACCCAACGTGTATCTTTGCTTTATTATCTGTTGCTGCAACAGCGTCCCTATTACAATCATTAGTCTTTTCAGGGCCAAACTATTTGCAGTGTGAAGGCTCATGGAGTGGTCCATCTGGCTTCTGGCTGGGAAGAGAACCTTTCATGCCAAAATGCACCTCTGAGAGAAAGCACATGGGATGTGTAATGGGGCTCAAGCTAGAAATGTCAAAACATTTTGCATATCCTCATATTTGTGGCATCAATCACGACAAAATCTGGATCTCTCTCAGTTTTAAATATTTAAAAATTATATCATGTAACTGTTCATGAGTTCTGTCCTACTGTTTGCTAGCAAGCAAGAAATGTCACTATCTCAAGCCACCCCAAGCCTTTGCATTCAAGCCTGTTGATTTCTGAGTGAAGAGACCTTTTGAAGGAAGATATACCAAAAAATTTGAAATTGCAATTGAAAGCTCTGTCATGTCTTGGGTGGGGGTCTGTTGTCACTGCACAGCCAGCCATGCTCATATAATGGAAAATATAAGTAATTGGAGAGATGGTGTTCTCTTGGTTTACCTGAGCAAACATTAGAGGTGAAATCTCTCATGCATCTACAGTCCTGAAATCCACAAAGCAGCTCTATTGCACCTGAGGATCTGACCCTTGGCTGGTTAATTGGTCTGAATTTGAGCTTGGAGGTTTGTTTATCACCTGTAGGTGTTCCCCTACCCAACTCGTGTCATGACACAGAGAAGAATGAGTGAAGAAAAGTGCATCTGTGAGCAGTGGAAATGTGTCCTAGTCTCCAGACCTTGCCTGTTAACTTAAATTAACCATATTGAAAGCAAAGCTTATGCTATGTACCTGACCCTGAGCAATGTTAGCTGAGGAGCAAAGAAAATTAATATTTCAAATGAGCAAAAAGGCCCAGTGCTCTCAGCTTTTACAGGGAGAAAGAGGGGGAGAAAAAACAGAAAACACCTGAAGATTATATCTAATAACAGCTCAGCCAGCATGGCTAGTGTTAATGATCCATGTGTGAGGGGCCCAAAGGTTGCCACATACGAACTGTGCTCCTTTCTTACAGAACTGACAAGCAGGAAATGTTCTATTACTGCTCCAGCTAGATCCGTAATGACTCCTCTGCCTTTTTTCCTGCTGTAGGTAATGGCTTACCCATGCAATTACCTTCTTTTGTCTTCACAGAGTTGAGGATAAATTATTTCATCCTCTTTGCAGGGGGCATTTGAAACTAAAGTTATTTTTAGGGAGAAATAAATTCTTTCATGTAAGATGCGGGAGTTGTTGCTCCTCAGGCAGCCAAGAGAAAATGAAAGGCATTTCAAGTCTTTTTAAAAGCTGGGTTCTGATGTTTAGCTTGAGATCAAAGAGAGAAAGGGGAAAGGAGTGGAAGCTGAGTTTCTAGTAAGCTACAAGTATATACAGCCTTGTATATGCATCCTTTGAAGGACTTACCATTACATTTCTGATCTTTGAACTCTTTTTCTTATTTTATGAAGGTGAGCTGAATTTCTTTCCAGTTGTCTTATTATGAAACTAATGATTATGCCTTAGATGCCTTGAGAAGATTATACGAACCTGAAAAAAAGAAGAACACTGCATCTGGAACTTGGTTATTACAGTCACACTTCTGTTTGTGGGAAAAATGCCAAAGTAGTTTTAAAAGATTAACATCTGAAAATAACATTTACCAGGTTTTTGAAAGCACAATTCAGGGTTTTGATGTCATACTATAATACTTTAGGTTTAGTGCTGCTACTTTAGTGTATTTATTTTGTTTGCAGTAAACCTATTTATTTTCTTTTCAAGCAGCTTTGTTTTTTGAGAGTGGTACATTTCAAATTCAAAATTTGTTTTGTTGTTGCTTTTACACATACTTGCAAAGCTACTGCTGACTTGTGTGAAGCATAATAACCAAGCTAAATGAGCTACTAATAGCATTTGTAACTAATACAGATGCCAGACAAGTGTCCCTAGCCCAGCAGAATGACAAAACATTCTTGTGGTTTTTGAGATAATGCTAGGTATGCCACTTACTTTCTGAAACTTTGAGTAAAAGTGTAGCTAATAGCATGTAGCTGAGGGGCAGTACTGTCTATTTATCAGTGTAGGTAGCCAGAGAGATTGGTTGTGGAGTTCAGAAGCAAGCTGTATTGATCTCAGCTACATTACACTTATTGTTTCCTACACTCACCCAACCTGATGTTATTCACTGGGACCAGGAATCAATTAGGGCTTATGCTTTTTCTGCTATGGAAAAATAAAAGATATATTTTCCAATGCTGTGTGGGATGCCAAATATTTGGTCTTCTGACAGGAATGGAACCAACCAAAATAAGGAGCAGTTTCTTTTAATATTTTCATGTGGTGGTAACAGCCTCCATTAATACAAATCTTCCTTTGTAGATCTTTAAGACCTTTAATGAGATGGGGAAGGAATGTAATTCCCATTGTTTACAGCTTGTGAAGTTGATGCAACAGAGGAAAGAGCTGCCTTGCTCCAGGGGAAAGAGATGGTTGAAGTAAGAAGAGTGGAAGCATACTTGCAAGAGTGGTTTGAGTGCTTATAAATATTGATGCAATAGTGTCTTACATTGTGATTTCTGAGCTTCGCAAATTCATATGAGATTCTTGTTATGTTACTACGTGGTTTTGTCAATAGAGAATGATAGCTTTTAATACAAAAAACAGTACATTTGCAAGCATATGGTAGAACCCCTGGAGACGTTCTGATTTGGATCAAATGAGCTGAGTGATAGAGACAGAGATGATAACACAAGGAATTGGTTTTTACTCAGTATGTTGAGAGCTGTTTGTTTCTTTCTGGGACAAAGACTGAGTGCTTATTCACTTACACCCTTCCCTGTTTCTTCATTGCATACCCATATCACACATCACAGGAATGGCATTACAGCAAACTGTTCAACCCACTGACAAATCAAGTTTTCCAACTAGGTTTTGTTGTCACTGTCACTCAAGAAGCCTCAATGAAGGTAGGTGCAAGTCTGCAACAGAAGGCAGAAAAAATGGCCCTAAGCTCAGCATTGATTGTAGCACAAGCAGACTGCTTAGTAAAAACAGAACATGGTGTAAGTTTCTGGGAAATTCAGAAGGTCTACCACTCAGCTGATGCAGATTTCTGTGGGATCTCCTGATGTGTCCTTGGCATGCGTTAAGTGGGAAAGGAAGAGGGGGAAGCTCTGAGGATCTTTGGAAAAGCACCCACCCAGCTCTTCTCCATCTCAAATATCCCTTCTTTGTAAGGGTTACCCTTCCCTGGGGAAGGAGCCTGGCTTGTGAAACTCTGTGGGAACACCCCTGAGATTTCTGGATACATTGAGGATGTGACTGGGAACACCACGGCTTCATGTGGTTACGCCCTTCAAAGGTTTCACAACATATAGACTATTGTAGCTATGGCAACAATAATCACCCTAACACAGAAGGCGGCAAAAAATTCAAAGGCATAGCCACTGGAAATTGAACACATTATCATAGAGGAACCTGCTGACATTGCAGATACACACTGGAAGAGGATAGAAGTCAGTACTGATATAGGTGGATGAACTGTGGAAAAAGGACAATTGCATTTTCATCTCATCCATCTTCCTAAAGCTCCTGCCTATTATTACAATAGTCTGGGACCTGGCCTACCTAGCAGGCTGACATATCTCTGCCAAGCAAAACAAAACCTGAAAACTACTCATTTCCCTACCATCTTATTTCTACTGCACAGTGTGTTGCAGTGCTCCTGAACTGTCAGATGAGACCATCACCATGGCAGATCTGATGTGGGCCTCTTCTGACTAAAAGGCTGGAGAGGTGTTGCCTTTGGTCCCTACCAGCTCAGAATAACAAAAGCAGTGATCCCTAGAATTGCCTAAGTTCCTCCCCTTGTTCCCCTCTGACCCTCCCAAGCTGCGAGGGCTCCTTCTGGTCTCTGTGTCAGGAGGAGCCCATGCAAAACCATGGATCCAACGAGAGGCAGAAGAACCTTCTGGGCAGAGCCCTCCCTGCACAGTCACCTCAGGCAAAGGCAATGGCAGGCCTTGCAAGCTGTGTGAGGGTTGTTTTTTTTCCCACCTGGTCTTCATCTTTTAGCTCTCCCACTAGGCAAGCTGAGGTGAAGTATCTCCAGGTGAACACACTGGATACTCTCCATCATGGCTGGATCTCTTCCTAACCCTTTGCCCAAGACCTACTCAGATTAAGTGTAGTTCCCAAACTTACCTCTGTCATAAAAGAAGAACCTACTGTAAGCTCTGATGGTTTTGATCTCTGTTTTCTCTATCCTACTAGCTACTCTGCACTTATGGCATCTTAAAGTTCTGGGAAAAATACTGCTTTTACTAATTACCTGCTCATACTTATTGCTAACCCTAAGGCTGGGATGAGTGCATGGGGCTGATAATCAAACCCCTTGGATAATCCTGGAGATTATGTGGTAAATTGCTGAGTCAACTTGTCATGAACCAGGCATAACTAGGGCTGAGGGAAAGGGAGGGTGAGTTTATGTTTCTGAGAAGTGGGAGCTAATCACAATGGTCTGGGCATGGGTAGGACACCTTCGTTGTCAAGGATGTGCATACTGTACATGCGTGATGGGGTGTCCTGGTTTTGGCCGGGTTAGAGTTAGTTTTCTTTCTAGTAGCTGGTATAGTGCTGTTTTTGGATTTAAGATGAAAATAATGTTGATAACACACTGATGTTTTAGTTACTGCTGAGCAGTGCTTATATAGTCAAAGCCTTTTCCTGCTTCTCACACCACTCCATCAGCGAGTAGGCTGGGGGTGCACAAGAAGTTGGGAGGCGACACAGCTGGGACAGCTGACCCCAAAGGACCAAAGGGATATTCCATACCATATGACGTCATGCTCAGTATATAAACTAGGGGAAAAGCTGTCCAGAGGTCCTCTGCTCAGGGGTCCGCTGCCTGGGAACTGGCTGCGTATCGGTCAGCGGATGGTGAGCAATTGCATTGTGCATCACTTGTTCTATATATTCTTTTAACATTATTATTATTTTCCTTTTCTTTTCTGTCTTATTAAATTGTTTTTATCCCAACCCATGAGTTTTATCTTTTTTTTTTTTCAATTCTATCCCCCATCCTGCTGGGGGGGAGTGAGTGAACAGCTGTGTGGTGTTTAGCTGCCTGCGGGTTAAACCACAAGAGTCCTTTTTGGCACCCAACGTGGGGCTCAAAGGGTTGAGATAACAACAGATATGACCAGAGCATGTTAAAACAAATTTGTTATAAACATTTATTACTAAGTTAATAGTCACTGTTCGCAATGTTGATTTATTTGCTCTCAGAGTTGTGCTTGTTCTCAGATTTATGTTATGTAACACCTTACTTGCTGTTTATGTTCCCTGTTGTGCTGTTTATCATGTCTGGGGGCTGGATTAAGGTAATCATTTTGCTGTATTGTGTAACACTGGTTTACGATACGATAAAATTACTGGTCGTGAGACTAATCTGGTATTTGTACTCATCATTGCTGTCATCTCTGTACTTCAGGAACCATCTCTTGGAAAATATTAATAACTACACTCTACCTTTTCTCCTTGGAGAGCCAATTCCTGGGGAAGACAAGGGGGGACACCTTCCGCTGCTCCTTCACCTTCCCCTTCTCCTCCAGGCTAGTTACAATAGCTCTTGAGAATTTTGAATATCCTTGGGATGTTCAAACCAGCATGTTCCCATTGCTATGTTTCCTGAATATGTTTCAGGTCTTGTTTAAGGTTGAACAGCTATTTAAGAAT
>VYZW01020404.1:31606-47325 GCA_013401315.1 Balaeniceps rex
TCCAGCACCTCAATGTCCTTCTTGTAGGGAGGGGCCCAAAACTGAACACAGTACAGGGCCGAGGTGTGGCCCTACCAATGCTGAGTACAGGGGAAGGATGACTTCCCTGGTCCTGCTGGTCACACTGTTTCTGATACAAGCCAGGATGCCATTTAGGCTTAGTTAAGAAATGTAAGAAGCTTTAGGAGAAAACTTATTTTGTTAAAATTACGCAGCCAGTTGGAACATGATGTAGATGGTATAGAATAAAGGGTGTAAAGGAGCTTACAGATTTAGATGCCAAAAGTGTAACAAGCATTTGTGGGTGAGATGCTGGTTAGCTGTTAGTGGAGAGAAACTGCGCACTGACTCTTAGATCTAAAACATCCCTGGACGTCTAAATAATGGTAAATGAGTCCCACTGACTTAGTGTGAACATCTTATGGTAAGAAAATTAAATAGCTTAAAGTCTTCATTATATTGTCAGAGCAAAGTTAAATCCTGAAGCAGGGAAGGATCTGGCCACAAAGGGGAGAAGTGAATAAGGAGATAAGAGAGACCAAAACTGGTCCAAAAGCCAAAACAACATGTTCATCCTGATAAATACCATCTCAGCTCATCAAGTAGGAGAGCTAAGGGAGGAAGATCAGCAGAAGAAGGCCAAGTTGCATATTTGAATTTTGGCAGTGATTTTGATTACATAAAAAGGAAGGGCAGACTTCATGGGTTCTATAAAAGCAGCAAGCAAATATCTCAGTAGCTTGAGAAAAATATGTTGCATCCCTTTTCTATTTTAAAATCTGACTTTAACTTTCAAATTCTCTTCCATGCTGAAGTTTTTTTATGACCACAGAAACAGAGGAGACAGTAAATATTTATCTCCTTCAAACAGTTCAAAACAGATGAGTATGCAGATAGCAAAGGGCCAAAGTATAAACAGTAAGCAATTCTGGAAATCTATAGAGGGGAAAATTCTCATTTGTTCATACCAATGGCCTGGAAATATATTAGACGTAGACAAAATCACTAACTGCTTGGGGCAAGAAACAGCATGAGGTCATGACCCTGGTGCCTATTCTGTCTGCAACAGAGCCCTGGAAAGTCTGGCTTGCTACTCCTGCAAGTGCATTTATAAGAAGAAATAACATTGTAGTCACTGCTCCTAAAGCTTCTATAGCTGGTGTCAAGTTTTTAATCCCCTGATATTCTATGCTTCAGGGTACAACTGTTCAAGGTAGCAACGTAATCTAAGTGCATGGGTTTGTTAAAAAGGATGGCTGTGTGGACCAAAGACATCCTCAGCCTCAGCCCAGATATCTTATGTTGAATAAGTCAATGAAATTTTTTATATCTCCATTTTTCACCTGCAAAATGGAGTAAAATATATCTGTCTAAGAAGATATGATCAGCAAAATCATATATTATCAGGTACACAGGCATCACAGTAAGAGTTGTTCTGACTATATCAGATGTCCCATAGCCTTTCATATCCCTCTCCACTCGTACCATTGGTTTCACTGGAAAGATGCTGTTGTGACTTTTCTTCAGGAAAGCTGCAGGATTCCCCTTAGGAAGTCCGCACTGAAATTTGCAGGAGTATAGGACTAAGCTGCTTGCTTTTTAGCATGTACTGGTATGCATATATATGCCATGCATACATATGATTCATGTAGACTTTGTGAGTAAGGCTATTCAGCTGTCTGTGTGTAAATTTTAAAAAAATGGCAAAGTCTGAAGACCTTTTTTTCATTGTAATTCTCCTGTTAATCAACATGCACTTAGATTTCTAGAAGACTGTAAGTTTCTAATCTGTGCAGAGAACTCAGATTTATTTAACCAAAGAAGTCCCTCTCACTGTCCCTGCAAGCCACTGGGGCAATGAAAAGATTAAAGACTTTATTCAGTATGGGAAACCTAAAGTACTGACCACACAAATGGCCTACTCTGCATTTTTCCAAGTACGTCTCAGAAAAGAAAATTCTGGATGTGTTGCAGAAAATCCAATGCCACTTCAACTGCAGTGTAGCTTCCAGACCAAAATATAACTTACATATCCAATGTATTTTACTATTTTTGAGTATTTCTCCAAAAGCAGTCTTAGATTATTTCTCATACCTGTATTTTTCATTTTAAGATCTTTTGGAAAGTTTGGATTCTCACTTTCATGTACTTGTAGCTACAGATGTGAAGGAGATTATTTCATGTATTGGATCAAAAAACAAGTGCCAGTGGATATAAAGCAGCTGGCAAGCAGACAGAATACACCATTTGTTATTTTTTTTATTTCACTAACTTCATGTATATTTTTCTGCCTGGCCTCATTTGACAAAGATTGCATACAGTAGATGTGAGAAACATTTTAATGCAAATGCAAACTACCCTCAGAACTGCTGTTGGTAAATGATAGTGTCTATTTCCAAACATGAGCATGTCTAATTGCAGATAGACAGCATCACCAAGTAATTTTCCTTAGGTAATCTCTCTTTATTATAAATTCAACCAGAAACAATAGATGAGATTATCCTGTAAGTGTGAGCATGCATTGTTATTAGAACAACACTGGCCCAAAGAGCCATTTCTGGGCATTAATTCTTCTCTGAAAAACACAGCAAGACTGCATTTTTCCTGATATCATTGCCATACAGTTTTTAATTGCAGGGATTTTGGTTTCTCTCCTTCTGTCTTCCACTTTGTACTGCTTTTGGAGGTGGTGCCCCAACATTCCAGGAATGCGGGTGTTAACATGGTTGGGTCAAGTCTTCTCATCACAACATCCCTGTAAAATGACAATTGGGGATGGACAAGCAGACTACAGATTTGTTCTGATGATTTCAGTCCCATGGGATGTTCCCCCAGGATGTCTAATTTCTTTGACTAAATCCCAGAAAAGCTGAGCTACAAACTACAGCTGAAAAGAGAGGTCAAACAATTAGAGCTTCCTTGAAGCGCTTAAAATGCTCTCTTCTTTCCACAATATATTTTCTATTACTTTGTAATTTCCCACTTGCTACTTACACTAAAGGAGAGCTATATCCTTGTGAAATTAACTCACAAACTTTCTTTTATCAGCTTTAGGTATTACTGAGGAAGTAGAAGGTTAATTTGGATATTTTTCTTGGCTTGCTCCATTGCTTACCTTCCTCCTGTCCCTCTCCTGCCAAAGCTTATTAAGCTCACAACTGGATTTATTCATATAATCATCTCTGCTCTCAGGAAAATAAAGTGGGTTTAAGGCTAGTACTCAAGTTTGTTCAGAGGATAACATGCAAGGGTTTTTATTTTTTTTAAAGAAGACACACAACATCAAAGAGCAAAGCAAGCAAACCTGCAGCCTCTTAGTTTTCATTTTTCAAGAAAACAGTGCAGTTCAGATGGTATTTATGTTTTCCCCCTTTGCATATTGAAAATATCAGTTTTGGTTTTAATTGCTGATTTCTTTGTGGTACCCGTAACATATCAGAGGAAGGCTTTGAAGGAAGGAGTCTAATGACACCTTTGCAACTCAAATACTGAACTGATCAAAAGCTCTTCAATCTTGTCACTTTAACTGATTAAAGCTCATTTAAAGGATGTGTGCAAAAACCATATGGAATTTAGCTATCATGGCAGATAACTGCACTGAATGGTCAAAAATATATTGTAATGTCTGCAGGTGGCACAAATTTTACATGGTTGTTTTGTAGACACTCAGTGGATACAAAGCAGACCCCATCTTAGGATCATGTCCTCTTTCTTCTATTACTTTTGTCTGTATTTTCCAGACCAAGGACTCACTAGGTTTTCTTTTTGCACTTCCTTAGCTGAAGAACTATTGGACATAAACTCCACTTTGTTGCCCTGTTGCTTAAGACATTGTCTCAAAAAATGGATATCAGAATCTTCTGGTAAAAAAAAAAAATATTGAAAACAAATCTCTCATTTTCAGGGCATGCAAATAAACCCACGAACTGTTTCTTCCATGTGACTTTATGTTGTGGGAGGTGGGGTTGTATTTCTCTTCTTCTACCTGTATTTTAAAATAAAAAGAATAATTTGGCCAAGTCCTTGAATAAAGATCTGCCTTAGAAAGGACTGAGTGCTGTGATCACAAGCGCAGAGGGGCATCGCTCTGGAGGCCAGAGTGGAGTACCAGAAGAAGCTTGCTGCATGTGTGGTTGCTTTGGCAGCTCATGGTGGGAGTCCTGCCTCTGCCTGGCTGCCATGCAGGGAGGGTAGGTGCTGGAGAAGAGGGCTAGATCCGGTAGAGTGGAGGGACAGAAGAGGAGCAGGTGACTAAGATTTAGGCACTGCGGCATCTGACTTAACAGCTAAATTCTAGCTTTGATCCACACATTTACTCAGCATGCTTCACATTTCTGCAGCACAAAGCAGAGCTGAATCCAGGACTGTGGAAACCATAGTAGCAGCCTGTACTTTGAACTACCCTTCCTACTGATATAGAAAGAACATTCCTCTCCTCCTCTCCCTCCCTCCCCCTTCAGTGCACAACAAATGGGAGAATTCAGTTCCTTCTTTTCCTTTAAAGTTAGGGTGACTATCGGTGAGGCTGCAAAGGTAGATAACCCCATTAAAATTTTTTTTTTCCTTTCTCAGAGTGCATAGATAATTTTTGCTCTGCTCGTACATTATTAAAACAGTGAGGCCAGAGTCTCAGCAAGGGCAAAGTGATGTAACTCTGTGAAAATCAATTAAGTTATGAGGATTTAAACAACAGAGAATTTCATCCCTCTGGCACTTGCCTCTTAAGGCATAGTACGTTTTTTTTTCAGATGTGATTATGTACTTATTTGCTAAGAATCATGGCTTACAGAAAATGTGAAGTGGTAGGAAGTATTGCTACACAGAAAAATAGAAGAAGAAAAAGCAGCAGAAGAAAGAATTTCCCCAGCAACAATCCCTCAGTGTTTTAGTTTTCCAGCTTAATGATACATAATTTTAGCTTCTTTAAAAACAAATCATGGTAATGGAGCCTCTGATTTGTGTTTCTTTTCTTTTTTAAAACAAAATGTTTAAATATTTATTGCAAATAAGGGCATTTATATATCACATTCTGAAGCAGCCCTTCACTAACAGTTTCTTGCATGTCATTTGTTGCTGTAGAGTTGCCATTGCCACCATTCACTGAGAGGCATCATAAACATCAGACTTTAACAATGTTACATTTTTTGCCTCTCAGATGGGATTTGTGTTCTGTTTCCAGATTCTATTACTGAACGCGTTTCCCTGGCTGGAAGGGGAAAAAAAAAGGGAGAAGGGAAGAAAAGTATAAGCAATGTTTTTATTAAACCTTTCTCTGAGCTTTACACAAGCTTCCCCCCCTCCCCGTTTTGTAGACTCCATGTATTTTTAATGATTTCTCTGTCGCTTGTAGAAAGTTGAGAGGATGAGAGAAGGAAAGAGAGAGCACTCAGATAGAATAATTCAATTTTCTACTTTGTGAAGAGAAAAATCTGTCTTTGGGCTACATCTAAAAAAATAATAAAAAATGATGTTTTCCCTTTGTAGTTTCTAATGCATTTTATTTAAAGAAAAAAACCCTTTAAAATCTCTGCTTCGTTTTTGGAAAACGAAGTCATGTGCTTTGCAAAATCACAGAACCAGGTGATGCACATACTTGAATTTGTAAGGAAACAGGACAATTTTACAATGGAACAGAAGATAACTTACAAGAAAAACAAGCCTTTGACAAAGCAAAGTCACAGAGACAGTATACTAAGCCTTCTTTTGTGTCACATAAGGGAAGTGGGGAAGAATGGAAGGGGAGAAGAGAATATAATGTGTCTTTCTCATACTATAATTAGATGGCTTAATAATCACATTTGCTTAGTGATAATTACATTAGTAAATTCTTGAGCACTATCAATTTTTGCAATGTTTTTCTGTGTCTGTCAAAGGCAACATTTTACACAGAAGAGCTGGGGTTTGTATCCCCAAGTATATCCAGGTACTAGCTTTTGGTGGGAGTTTGGTGCTGAGGAAACAGTACAAACTGCTACTGAAGGTGAAACGACTGCTCTCTGTGACAAGTTTGGGAAGGAAAGCCTGGTGCTGCTGGTGGTTGCAGAGATCCTGTGTTGCCTATAAGTAGAAGCCCACCACTGCCAATGTGAAAGTGTATGTAGGGTGAGTGATGGCTGCACTTGCTGAAAGGCTCCAGGTGGTGCTTCTTCTAGCACAGGTGTTGCATCCAGAGGGATGGAAATTTGACATCCTGAGGGTCAGAGCAATGTAGGCAACTTCTTCAAGTTTAGTATGCTGTTACCTCTCACACTATAGAACGAAGGATTCATATTTTTACTTATTCAGAAGCATAGGGTGGGAGAGCAATTTCCAAGCTCCTCCCCTGCATTGCTCAGACTTGGGAGGAACAGGAAGTTGTGACACAACAAAGTATAAGATTGTCTCTACTCCACCCATTCTGTTTTTCATACCCTTTGGGCTAATGAACATTGAGAACTGGCTCAATGCACTCACCTGAAAAAACACAAGCTGAAAATTTATTCCAGCACCTACCTGTGTTCAGATCTGGCTTTTGCAACAGAAAGTATTACCATCATGTACTTGTGTCTAGAATCCTTTGTACTGGTGTCCATCAAGCTGGTGACAACTCACCCTGTGGAACACTGGTGACTGAGAGGAGAAACAGGTGCAAATCAAGGAGAGCTTTATTAAATTGCTACATAAAAAGAGGTCTAAGCTTGATGAAGCACACCAGCTTACATCTTTGTATCAAATCTTCCACTATGCTTGATCCCTTATTCTGATATTATAATGTTTGAAATGTGTTCCTTTCTTGCTTTTTGCTAGAAGTGGGAGAAAAGAAATATCAACATTTTCTTAAAAACGTAGATTTTATGTTTCACAACTTGCTTGATGCAGCTCAAAATTATTCTTATTATTTCCATTGCAAGTCACTCCTTACACTGAAATAGTGTAGGCAAAACTCAGTGTCTGAACTATGACCTAGTTGCAGAGCTGTGGTTGTACTGCATATAATTACCTCTCTGCTTTAACATTTGCTCAGGTTGAACATCACTTTTTGCTTAGGGTAGATCATGAACTGAGTACTCACAGACATCAGTGGGATTTGATCTGGGTGAAAAATGGAGTCTGTGCCTGACTTTTGGTATATTTATCCACTACTTACTGCTACAGGGAAAACCTTGCTCAACTCATGTGGTTTAATGAAATCAGGTTTGAAGAAGTTTATTCATTTATTGACAGCATGTGATTAACTGGGGAACAGTGAACTATATATTCAGGATCAATATGAACAATATTGCAGATAAACCGCAATATTAGTCACTTCTAAAATGTTAATAAGTATTTAGATTTCTAAACACCCTTCTGTAACTAATCCCCAAAAGTTTTAATTCCACAAAGACACATTCTAGTCCTACCTCCACCCGCGCTGCTCCTGTGACCCCCAACACATGTGTGCTGGCGACAAAGCCTCTGCAAGGTCCCCTCTGCACCCTGGTGTGGGTCTCCCCATATCTCACTCCCACCAGCGGGGTGCAGGCTGCCCCCAGCACCTGTCCCATGGGAGGGGGCTCTGCCTGTCCTAGGTGGAGGTGGCGATGCTGACAAGGCAGCTGCAGACAGTGCCCAGCCTGGGTGCCTGTGACTGTTCCTTCCCTCTCCAAGTTCTCTCTGTTCCTATTACAAATTATCACGGTTCTTTTCAACTTATTTTCAAGCTGACTCCTCATTTTCTCAAAAAAAAAAAAAAAAAGGAGCAAATCCTCTAGTAATTCCATGGTTACTCTTGAATCATGCTGATGGTTGTTTTGTGCAAACTACCATCACTGGTAATTCCTTCTTCGTGTTACCAATTTCGGGGCACCTAAACTTGCCACACCATCTTTTCCATACCCATGAGGTGTGCTTAGCCAAGTCAAGGAGGCTCCTAGCAATGCTGAAATGGTTTTGATGAGGTGACTCATTGACATTACAGTAGCCCACGTTTTATGGAGCTGTAGCAGAGACCATGTTCAGGACTAGCTCTGCTTTATGAGTCTTGCTGAGGAAGGAAAACTCCCTATCTCCTAACAACTGTATTTTAGAGAAGGTGAATAATGATTATTGACACTTAAAATTACTAACAATTTACTGTTGAAGACCATTTTGAAACTCCAGCTAGCCCCATGCTAATGCTAATCAAGGGTACGAGTGAGAAGGAGTATTTTAATAGTAATACTCAAGGACTGATGCATTTAACTGCCATTAGCGTTAATAGGAGTTATTCGCATGAATCCATGCAAATCGAGAAGTAAAGTATTCCTTGTACATAGGAAATTCAAGCTGTCCTATTTAGAGCACAGAACAGTTTATTAAGAAACAGCTGACTTGTTACAGGATGGTAATTCTGGCTCAGGAGGCTCTCTTCCAGCTGCAGACTCCCCACCTTTCAAAATATCTACTGGTTGCTGCTGTCTGCAAAGAACACCTAAAGGGTTTTTTCAGGCACTCTATTTATCTGAGTCTGGCTTCTCAGCCAGGAAACAATCTTTTTGGTGCTGAACTGCTACTGAAAAATCTACCTGCTGTCTTAAATACAGGAGGAATTCCTGCAGCATTGTAGACCTGTGTAGTGTTGGGTTGCTACTTGCAGAAAATTAGGGTATATTCTATGAATTAGAAATAAACTAAAAAGTCTAAAAACTTCTGTAAGCATTTTGGGGAGCTAGTATAAAGTCATATTCTTTTAAAGAAGACTATTCTATTATTTTATTAATTTTGATTTACCCAAAGGAGTAAAGGCTCATTTTAAATTCTGATTTCCACAGCAGCCATAAAAAAAATCTCTTCAGTTGGAGGAACATAAAACAGATTTTGGAATGGAAATCTACAAATCTACTGCAGACCTAAGATCCTCCACTTGTTTACTGCTCAAGTTGTTTAATGGAATTAACAAAGGTGTCAAATAGGGGAAACTGGAGCTCCAAGTTTATTTTCTGAATTGATGGGGATTACCCATTGTTTCTTGTTCAATTGAGTATTCTCACTTTACCTAAAGTTAATAGTCCTCTAAAGGCTCTACTGTCATTGGGAAGAGAAAAAATCCCCCAGGAGAGCAATTCAGAGTGGTTAAACTGGGCTTTGGCTCTGAATTGCCATTTTGAGAGCATCTCTCTCTTCTCTGCTGACTGCAGATGGAGCCCGCGGAGAGATAGCGGCCTCCCTAGGCAAAAGTTAGTCTATGGAAATACCCACCTCTGTGTCTTACTGGCTCCCTAAAGGCCTGAACAACAATACCATCCAAGGGAACTATTTTTTAAGCACTCTTGCCTAAAGGTTTCAGATTTTCTATTAAGATTTAGAATTTGCCATATTTGTTCATGTTTCTTTGGCCTTTAAAAATACTTCAATGTATTTTTCTTGGTAAATCCTGTTTGCTGCAAGATAAAGAGTGCTTCTCATGAAAAGCAGAGCTCCTGTACTCTGTCAGATACATGTTTTTTTTTGTTTTAGTCTTTTGGGTAGATATCAATATATTGCTTCTCCGCAGTCTTAATCATTTAGTTCCAGGTTTGTTAGGAAACATTCTTGGGGATGAACATAGAAAAATGTGATACAAATCATAGCTAGCATTGTTGTGTACATGACTTTAAGTATAGGACCCTTGGAAAGTATGTACTAAACAAATATATTAATGTGACTGGACCTGTTTCATTTGGTTTGTGTTCTGAAAGACAAGGTGAAATAGGAAATTCAGCAAGCAGGTAGGATGGAGTAAGTCATTTGAGGATATAATATATGATATATATGCTGTATGATATAATAGCTCAAATCCACCAAAATCAATAGCAGTCCATGAGGCTTTCAAGACACCAAATGCCTCACTGAAAACTTCATAAATTCTGTTTCTTTCTTTGGGAGCTTCTATTCTAAGTGTACTTTCAACCATAGCACTAAACCCACTCCTGTTACATAGCAAGGAGTAATCTCTTTTTGATGTACTATGACCATCTATCTTTATTAATTTTACTGGATGAGCCTGCCCTGTTTGATACTATTGACCATGAACATAAAACTTTTTAATTATGAATAAAGCAATGTTTTCTTCTTTCTGACACTGCATATTCTTCTAGGTTCCATTTATTTTTAATTAGGATGCTGGCATTTTCCAGTCTGCCAGCCAAATCAGTGCTTAGCAGCATGAATAAATACTGGTATGGACATAGAAATATTTTGCCCTCTGCTGAGCAAGGGGAAGAAGACTTAGTGTAACCCTTATCATTTAACAAAGGATGGATCAAGACACTTCCATGATGCTCAAAAGATCAGTGAGAGAAAGACCTACCCAATGTGCAAATAAGATTTCTTTTCCTGTGTCAGGGTGCCTGCAAGATACTACGCAATAGTTCATCTGTTCAACCACATGTTGGTCTGGGGCATTTCTGACTTGTTCAGAGAAAAAGCCCAAGTGTATCCAGTCAGATAGTAAATGCAGGATAATTGGCTGGATAATTTTAGGATATCTGGTAGGATAATAAATGGTTGAAAGCTCAATATTGGCTTAATTCTGTTCCCATTCAAGGCAGTGAAAAGGTCTTCTGGCTTTTCACCATTGAAGCAAGGGTTAAGTCAATGGTAATCAATTTTGAAAATCCTATCCTTAGTACATAATGTATAATCATTCATTTCTTGCATCCAGTCTGTTTCATTCGATTATTCATAACTGCCTTTGGTAACGTGGTATAGCATAGCTAGCTAGACCAAATACAAAACACCTTCTTCAATAAGTAGTCAGCATTAGTGATGATTCAGCTGCTATTTCAGGATACTGTTCTTAGCAACTCAAGTTGTTCTCAATTTGATGTGAAATTTTGCTGATTTGTAGACTTCTGTGAATTCAGTTTTGCAAGACATCTTAAAGTGCTGGCTGGTCTGCAGGTGTACAGCTTAACTATTGTGGTTATAATGTCCCTAACATATTCTAACTTTGAATGTATTGAAAGCTTCAATAGTTCTCCAGATAATATTTAGCTGGCAAGCTGCTAGAGGCTTGGGGAATCTACTCAAATAAACATCCCAAATTTATCCAAATTCAGAAGTTGCAACAAGTGTCGGTTAGCACTATAATCAAAAGATCTTCTTGGAAACTCATTAGGCTTCTGCTTGATAGGAATTACCACAGAAACAGCTTTTCTAATCATCTTCCATTGTTTCCTGGGTAAAGGAATGGTTAAAGTACAACACCACATAAACAGAGAAAACCTTTTCTAACTTTAAAACATTGCCTTTTGTCTGACTTGTGTGCAAAGTATTAACACTCTACTCCCAAGTAGTCCTCTAACCCCAAAATGCTGCCATCACTATGTTCTCTCTACGCAGCTCTGATTCATTATAATGTGTGCATATCTTCTATACCAGCAAAATGGATGATTTTACAATTGTCTTTCAGTGAATCTTCCCAATATTCACATTTAAAAATGAAGAAATGTTACTGTTATGGTCCATAAAGACTTTTTTTTTTAAGCTTTGTATTGTATCCTAAATATGAGACATGTTTCTGAAGTGGAATGGAAGCCTCTTCTTTTCATACTAAAGTTTTTATTAATGCCCTTTGCTGTGATCGTCTTTATTAATACCCTTTGCTGTGTTCTTATAAGTGGCTTACATATCTCCAGTTTCAAAATTATATTGATGTTTGATCAGAGCTTTAGGCAAGGAGCAGGAGATCTCAGGACTGTAAGTCTTTAGGAAGTGTTCACGTCTTTAATATGCTTCAGATGATTAACATTAATGGTTCTTGTGCTGTGGAGACTGTGGAGGTGACTCTCAGAGTCTGTGCAGGAAGGAGACAGGGGCATGGCTCCTGCAGGGTCTCCCAGTCACTGTGCCAAGCTTCCAGCCAGTTGGAAAGGAAAGAACAATATTTTTCTCTCTAGCTCCTCAGCATTGCTTTTATTGCTGGTAGTGAAAGCTATCTAAAAATAATCACTGTGCACGCTCAAAGTCAGTTCTGTAAATATATATTTAGACTCCTGAAAAACTTTATTAATTCTTTGTAGATCCTCACTTCTTTTCATAAGTATCTGTTGTTACAGCCTCTTATTATGTATTTAGGATAACTAAATGTAGAGTTTGCATTTGTATACATTGTCTTAATTACTTTCGCAAAGTGCAACTTTGGGAGTGCTTGTGTTTGTGTATTGTCCATTTAGTAAGTCATGCCAATGGCATACAGTCGTGCTTATCAACACCGGCACAGTGCAATGGTTTCCTGCTGCTGTGCAAATACTAAAGCAAAGTCAAGGGACTTTATTTTCAAAGCAAGAGACACTGATCCCACAATGACACTATGTTATTACATTGACATGGTGTCTGTGACTTCATTGCATGAGATGCATGTCTAAATGGATGAGTGTGGACGATCGGGCATCCAGCCTGCCCCTGCTTGGAGCTAGCTGGATGTGAGCCAGCTCTGGCCTGGAAGCTGTAGCTGGTAGCACCTCGCTCAGACCTGAGACCTAGTAAATAACCTCTGCTGAGGTTACTTTGCCATATTAACTGATGTCCTGCACCATTTTAGTACACCTCTGTGGCTTCTAGACCAAGCTGGACTCTCTCCAGCCAGCAACAAGCATGTGCAGGCACATACCTTAACCCATCTCTGTAGACACACCTTGAGTAACTGAATGATGTTATTCCTCTGGAAGGCTGTAGGTGCAAAAGGTTGACAGTTTGTTCCCTCTGTCATTACCCACATTATTCTCTTTGGCTCAGATAGCAGGGAAATGTTCAATTTGCCTAAAAAGTCAGAGAAGGCTGCTTGCATCCCTGTGTTTTCTTTATAACGCAACAACATCTAGGAGTCACAGGCATGGTTTAGCACTCCACTATATTAGAAGCCGGAACAAAACAGAAGTTCCTTGGTAAACAGAAATCTAACTTAAATTTGGTGTTTTCATGATTTTGAGTGAGTAAAGCTCTGATCTGAACAGCTGGGCCAGATATGACTTGAATTCTCTATACAACCTGCCCATTTCTGAAAACAAAAGCATTTGAGCACTTCAGAGTTTTTCTCACGTCAGAAAGCTATTTTGCTTCATTCTGGAGTATGAGCTAATTAAGCTCAGTTTTAGTTCCATTTAATTTTGATAGAAATAGATAAATCACATATTCAAGAAGATTTTGTTTAGTAAAACCCAATTATTGTGGGTGAAAGGAATATGGGGCAGTGATTCATTGCATTTACTGCTAGACAAAAATCTCATCATACAGTTTAATGTAAAAATCACTGCCTGCTGCCTAGTTAGGGCATGAAAAAGCCAATGCACCATTTAAAGCACATAAGAAGAAAAAGACAATATAGCTCAGAAACTCTGCAAGAGAGGAGAAAGTCTTTTTTTCTATTGAAGAAGAAATAATTTATATATTTTCATCACATGGAAACTGAAGAGCACATCAAAATCAAATGTTTTCAATTCTAAATTAGAGAGAGATACAGTTCAGGCTGATTGTTGCCTGCAGGAAATCTTCCAGGCTGTTTTCTGACATTCTAAATATAAAATACACCATGTGAGAAATGTTTGATTCATTCTGAAGCCTGTGATGAATTTTGTCAGGAACCATCGACCATTGCCTCATCTCAAGTGGAATCAAATTGGAGCTTTCCCAAAGAAAGCAGAGGTAGACTTCTGAAGTTCAGTATTTGATCTAACTTCCTTGTACACCTTTAATCTTGCCTGAACACATAAAGCAATCTTGTCTTCACAGCTTGGTGAGAAATGACCACTGTTCCCTGCACAGCGAGTCTGCAACTGTGGAAATGTAATTGCTGGTAAATAAGGACAGTGGATTGGTAGGAAAGTTGCTTATCTTTTTTTTTTTTTTAAATTCCCTTTTTTTCATTCAAAAGAATGGAAAAAACCCATCCCAACCATGTCTTTGTTCAAAAGGCAGGAGGATGATGTCTCTTGAAAATGGTCTTTGGCGATCTGCCTCTTTCTATCTCTTTCTGCAACAGGAATTTCAGACAGAAGTTGAAGGTCTGCTATTGAATGCCAGAATACAACAGATGAAAGGACAGGTACGAAAGTCCATAAACATGCCTTACTTATAGACTGTGTGGCCAGAAAACACACACACAATCTTAAGGTATTTTGAATATTATATAGTACAAAGATAATTGGACTGGAATCCCAAACTGAATGAAACTTTCCTAAGTATGGAAACATAAACAACTTCTGCTGTGAGATTTAAATCACAGTTTGTGTGAAGTTTAAAGAACAACAATAGACAGAAGCAACATCTAAATGTGTGATACTTTTTCAGAATTGTGACCTGGCATTCATACTAATATTAACTGTTCAAACTTAACATTTTCTCATACATTTCCTGTTCTTTTGAGAAACTTCTGGGTTTATTACTGGCTACTGCTCATATTTTGTTTTTCTGGAACCTCTCTTTCTTCCTTCCAGAAAAAATAAAACACGGGAATTTCAATTTAAAAGGTCAAGTCAGTATTTGTTGCCTTTTAACTACAGCTTTCTATTATAAATTGTTGCAGAGAAATTAATTGGAAAAAGCCAAGAGGGTATTCTTCATTACATTATTCCAGGGCGTAGTATTCAAGCTGTTTACTACAGAGACAACACCACATTACAGGTTCTGTCCACATGTAAGATAGCATGCACTGGGGCATTATGATAAACAGATGGCATTATTTGCAGTGGAAGTAATAGCAACCAGAAGCATTGCTGCCTACATTATTTTGCAAATGCTTTTATATTATGTTGTGTTAAAGTGTGGAACTTTTTGTGCTTTTCCTATGCAAGGCATAGATATTGATAGTAATTGATGAGAGAGCTGGTGGTGATAAGTAAACAAAGAGTAGTTATTTGGAAGTAGGTAGTATTTAAAAACAACACAACCACAGCAATCACTAACAAAAGACAGAACAAGACAGAACAAATACTAGTAAAATAGTCCAGGAAATGGAGGGAAGATGAAATTGGATGTTGGTTCTGTCATTAAAGATGTTGTTTCTGAAAGTCTTTATATGAATATGCCATTCAGAAAATCTGAAGCTTCTAACTTTTATTACCAATAATACCACCTAATTTACCACCACCATCTGCCTGGCAATTATTGCTGGAAGTAGTGCATCCAAGGCAGATTATTTCAGAGAATGACATTATAGGACATGACTGCATTGTCAGATGGAGTGTGACAGGGAGATTCCCAGGCTAGCAGAGACCTAAGTTACATATTTTACATACACATATGCACACACAAATACATGCAGGTGTGTGCATAGATACACAATATGTCTCTATGTATGGACAGATACATAATAGTGTAGAACTGAGACTTACGCCATTTCATTATGATAGAGCTTTTCCAGGTTAGTGTAATGTTCCCCTCTTGAGACTTAAATAAAGCTGTGTTTGAAAAAAATAAAGCAAACAATTTAGAATATTATTAAAATTCTTTCCTATGGAAAGACATCTTTGTATGAACTTGGAGTTATATTTCCTCTAGATATATGTCCTCATATCCTTCTGCACTTAGAGCTAGACCATAACTTTTTTAGAGTCGACGATACATTGAAAGAGATGGTGCAGAAGGGACTTACATCTGTGGCAAGTCCCAAAGGCTTTCAGCCTCCAAAGGCACAAAGGACCATATGCAACTGCTGGAAGACTGCAGCATGTACTCCCTCTAGCACTGGCTCCAAACAGCTGGTGTGGAAAAAGGATGGGCAATGAACACAAGTCAGACTGTTC
>VYZW01020404.1:47715-65174 GCA_013401315.1 Balaeniceps rex
CAGTGAAGAGCAGGATGTTGTGTCA
Source organism: Balaeniceps rex (assembly GCA_013401315.1). Lineage (NCBI taxonomy): Eukaryota > Metazoa > Chordata > Aves > Pelecaniformes > Balaenicipitidae > Balaeniceps > Balaeniceps rex. The sequence continues at coordinate 47,741 of VYZW01020404.1, forward strand.
CTGTGGACTGCAATGGGAGGAGAACTTCAGGCACTGCGAGTTCACTGCAACTGCTAGTTGGAAGGAAGGACACCAGAGCTGAGAAGCTGCTGTGTGTGATACATACTGCTGTACTCCACAGAGGATACAATCAGAGGAGAACCACCATGCTCTTGGGGATTGAGGCTTTCGTCTGTTCATGCAATCAGAGGAAAAATGAAATTATTTTGGAATCAGCTGTGGGAAAAGTGTTGCCTTTGTAAACTCTTCCAGTAAAAAATCTGATAGTAATAATAGTAACAAAAATAAATAATAATAATAATACATACATAATTAATTTATGATCTCATGTTTTGGACGTTGTCCCAGGGATTCTACCACTCAAATGTGATAACCTGATTAGAAGGATCACCAAAGTAATTCAGTATTCTCATTTATTTGTATCATGGTAATGGCAAGAGATCTGAGAATGTAGAACAGTCACTCAAGTAATGCAGTGCAAGGTGCAGTCCTTGCACTAAGGAGTTTACAGTCTAAGCAGGTGAAACAGTCAAGAGACAGGAGAAGGAAAGCACTTTCGCCTTCATTTCATGCATGAGAAACAGAGCCTCTGCCCCAAACCTGGGATTGCCTGATGTCTGTGGAGTTCAGATTGCAACCTGGAAAGACACAGAAGCATGTGTTCAGAGTCATGCAGGAAGCTCTCTAGCACTGAATGCAATAGGAACTGCACCCCAAAACGTTAGGATCTTTGTTCCCATGGGTTGCTCAAGGATGTAAAGGGCCAAATTAGAAATTAAACTAAGATCTACCAGATGATTAACCACAACACTGACTTCTGAAACCCAATTTCCTCTCTAGGGTTCAGCTAACACAAATAAAGCGTAAAGTGGCGCACACAAATATGTGAGCTCTACATTAGCTGTGTTGAGTACTCTTATCTGGTTAGCCGTGTCAACATGGACATCAGCAAAGATAGCATTTTGCTCTTCATGCTGACCCTCTCTGCTGTTCAAAGCTAGATTTTTAGCTGAGCTAGCTAGTGTGAGACTAGCTCAGTTACGTCTGCAGCATACATCTGTCACAACAACTTCAGCAGACAGACTCTAAGATCTGAAAAGCAACATCATAGTCAGTTAGAAAAGTTATGCTATGAAGAAATACTAGCAAAGGTCCTGAGGAAACTTGCAATCATTCACACCTCCTAAGCTTACATGAAGTATTGTCTGTGTCTATCTGAACTGAACTGTTGCAATCATAAAAAGGCTGCAACAGAATGGAGAGTGATTCTGTTGTATCCAGAAGAAAAAAGAAATCAATGTGGAAAAAAAAAGCCAATTGTAAAGTGTAAAAGCTGTACCGATTAGTTCTCTAATATATGGCCTTTTGAAGAGCCAAAGAGCATTTTTAAGTGGGACTTTTTTTCTTTTATTTGAATAGATGGACTGCTTAATTGTACAGAAGCAATTATGTAAAGCCAAAAGACTGTATTAAATAAAAAAAGAAAAGTTCCTTTTAAAGTCCAACATCAATGTGTTATAAATTTGAGGTACTCTGCTTCCATAAACAATCCTGTGCATCCCAACATTGTACACTAACCTAAACATTGCTGTTACTTTGAGCTTGAAATCAGTGAAGGTGCTTCACTGTAAACAAGGGAACAATTTGACCCAGTGAGCACAATCAAGTTTGTTTTAATCTGGGAGGTTGAACTGAAGTCTGTGTGAAAATCTTCTCCTCACAAAACTTCAAACTGCAGTACATCTGTTTCTCTCACCCAGCTTACGTGGTTCTGAGTGGCAAAGTATTAGCTAACTGACAAACAGGAATGTCTTTCAACACCTGCTACACTTCCATGCAATAAAAAAGCTAAATACTATTTTTAACAAATTGATATCTAGCTACTGATCTACAGTATGTAATAATGAATAAAATTAAAATAGAAAATATTAATTCTATTATGTATCCACTTGTGAATATGTAAGAAATCTATTGCATTGAAGATGCAGCTTTTGTCATACAATTCAGAAAATGTATTAATAGTGGCTTTGAATATAACTGCACTTATGATATGACAGTGATAAGATCAGAGGAGGAGCAATACACATAGTCCCAAATGCCACCATCATTTTGATTCCTAAAATCTTCTCTCCCTTGACATGTAATGGTTATACCTAGAAAATTCTTGGTTACCAGCAATTCTCATGACTTTCAGAGCATCAAGGTTGTATCCATATGTTCTTGAAATTTTCACTGCAGTGGTTTTTGCAGTCATAAGTGGAAAATGAATTGAAATGGTCTTTATAGGAGCATGTGGGTTAAAACTGGCTGAAAGACTATAAACAAAAGATTATGGTAGTGACTAGGGAAAAAATATCTAGCAGGGTAATGAAGGGTGCAGTTTCAGGATTGTTCCTATTTAACATCTTCATTAGCAATCTGGAAGAAAGAATAAACAGCATGTTGATGAAATGCACAAATGGTACTAAATTAGGAAGAGTCACAAATACTAGTGAGGACAGAAGCATAATGCAAAGGCCCTAGGGAGAATAGCGGGCAGGAAATAACAAAACAAGCCACTACTCAGAAAAAAGCATACTAATACGTTAAAGCTAGAGCAGTATGAATCAGTGTGAGGGAAAATCCACAGAAGTAGTAACATTGGAAGAGAGTTGGTGTGCAACATGTTAGATGTGTGTTGTAATGTGATATGCTGGCAATAAAAGCCAATATACTCTGGGCCGTATATGCAAAGACATAAAATCATGGACCCAAGGGGACATAGTTCCTCTAAATGGCTCTCTGCTTACTGAAAATGGAATATTCTGTTATGGGAACAGAAGAGTATTGGTACTGAAGGAGACCCCCAAGTCAGCATAGCTATGCCCAGTTGTAGTGGTAGGTGTTTTGGTTAAAAAAATTCTGCAAGAAAGAACGGGGAAGGAGTGATGTATGAACGTAGGGAAAGCCTCTGATGAGGATGAAGTGGAAGATGGGTTAATGGCAGGAAAAGTAACTGGCTGAAGTTCAAATGGTTTTTTAACCTTTATTCAGATCGACCTCATTTTCTTTAATGAAAGATAGGAGACGACAAGATGGTACATAACTGGAAAAGGAAAGCAGTGCTCACTTTCCTATTGGTAAAATATTTATTCTCCCCACCCATCACCTACATATAAATCTAATTAAAAGAATATATTGTGAAAAACCTGGGATCATTATAGTTCCTCACACTGTGATAAACTTATACCTGGAATGAGCTGAAAGTTGCCTGTTTTTTTTTAAAAAAAAAAAAAAACAAACCAAACCAAACCAGTGAGAAAGACTGTAAGGTAAGTAGGCATAGGAAAAAGGAGAGAAAGAGGAGTGAAACTGTATCCTCATTTTTCTAGTTTTTGAACAAGACCCAGTTTAAGTCTGTGTGTCACATGAATAGACATCATATTTTGAACACGAAAAACGTCTCTTTTTTGCCAAGATGGAGGGATACAAAGAAAAGGAAGAAAGAACAAAAACCAACAACAAAACCAGTTGTGTCATTGAACTAATCCATGCTACATTTGGTTTTTTGACACTGCATGCATTCTAATTCTACCCTCCTTTTCTACTGCTCACCCAGAATATAGTAAAACTGTAACTGAGTAAACTCAGTTAAACCACACAGTAAACAGTACAATTGCAATAAAACTGTAACTGAATAAAAATCCCTGATCCTGGGAGTAATGCTGCTTCTACAAAAGGAGAGATTGACTAGATTAACATTCTTCAGTTCATAAAAAACCCATTTATTATTATGCACGTTCATATAAATACGCTCATTAATATGAACAATATGGAAGAGTGAATAATCACTCCTCATTCTTTTTCTTCTCACAATAAAAGAATGCAAGAGTAGAAAATGAAAAGATCAGCCAGCTGGTGTAAAATGAAAGAAGTGCTATTCCACATTGTGTATAATTAAACCCCAGAACTCATTACCAGCGGATGGGTGCAAAAGGAGGTCAGAGAGATCATGGAAGATAAGGGTATAGAGGGGCGCTGAGAAGAAAGTTTCGCATACAACTTGTTGCTCTGAAAGTCCCTAAAACTTCAGTTTACCAGAAGCTAGGACTATATATAAAAAACATGGGGGTCACTGTGTGCATACTCGCTTTCTTACTGTCTTCCATATGTGTTTCTACCCATACACAAGGTATGGTATAAGCCTTGTACCATTAAGTTGAGCCACTGAAGCCTTCTTTATGCTAAAAGTTACAATAATAATCACAAAGAATCACAATGAAATATCCCATCTGTGAAGGCACACTTTTTTTTAACAAAGGGCAATAGGAGGAAATTTTGAACACACACACACACAAAAAAAAGGAGCAAGGATTGGGAAAGTAGCAGAACTAGGAATTATGAATTCTTTTTGGGGGGAAGAGCAATACTAATTGGATGTCATCTTGCCAGCTGCTGTTTTGCCATCAGGATCTACATTATGGTGCATACACTAAGGTCTTTGTCTGAACAACTGAGAAACAGTTCATTGCTTTGGAAAATAACCTAAATGCCAAAGCACTTAAAAAAAATTTAGCCTTCAGGGACTTGCTCTCCACAGCAGGAATGTATAGAATATAGATTAATTGTTAATAAAAATTTTGCAGTCAACACAACAGTTTTGTGAGTTTTAACGGTATTGTATAGTGACGCATTTGTTCAGTACACACCAGGTCTAATCCAGGGTAAAATTAAACTTTTTTAAAGAGGTACTGCGGAGCTGGGCCATACCAAGAATAGAGTGGTGGGAGGAACCTTGCTTGGCAAAGATGAAATCCAGCAGAAGTTCTTGGGTGTGCATGATTCCTTCTGTAACTTACCATGGCTTTACCAAATTTATGCGTCTGTCTACCTTCATTGTGGTGGATGGAGGTGAATGTGTCTCTCACACTGTGCATCAGTGGAAAAGTGTGAAGCATTGGTTGCAGACTTTGTATTCAAGGAGTGTTAGACTTCCTTGTCCACAACAACTTGTTCAGGTCTTCTTGTCCCATCTTCCAACACTTCACAGATGTTGAAAGCTTTGTTAAAAATGTTAGATGTTTTTGATAGGTTAAATATGTATTTCAGTTAAATATGTATTTCAGTTTTCTTTGTGAGGAGAGGAGAACAATTTTAGGTTTAGAGGTTTTTATAAAGAAAGAAATAGCAGACATATAAAAATAAAAGACTTTACGCACAACCTACAGTGTGTGGTAAGTGTGATCCCAGAGGGAAGATTAAGAAAGACATCATAAATCCCAGACTCTAGCTTAATAATAAAAGGTTAGAGATATTACTGGGACATGAGACGCAGTTTATTTAATTATTAAACCTATTTGGATTGTCAAGACTTTTGAAAACTAAATGTATTCATAAAATATTTGGTTTCTTTGAGAGGGTGAACTTTTCTTCTCTTAGGTGAACTCTGTTAACTTAGTTGAATTACTTTTTCATAATATTTTCATAATGTATTTAGCTAGGGACCTGTGTAATTATGTTTATTACTCCTATAAACGATGAAGAATGGTATCTGGGAGAAGAGTCTGCAGTCATTTTGTTATCAGATTTACTGCAGCCTTTTGAGGGGCTATGTCCCTTCATGTACCTGCACAGGTCTTTCCTAAAGGATTTTCTCCTTGATCAAGAGTGTATTTCATACTGCAAGTACATGATAGTGCTTTGTTTATAGGAGGAGTAACTCATTTTGATTCCTAGAAAAATATCCCCATGAGCTCTGGCTGCGGGGCGGCACTTGTCACAAAGACCTACTAATAGAGACAAGAGTCATAGTCAAAAAAAATGTACTTATCACTGAAGCCAGCAACAGTCATGTTTGAGGAACAGAAGATGTCAATTCATAAGTGCGTAAGTTCACCCATTAAGTAAATAAAACTAAATTGCATTAAACGTCTTTGATTTTGAACAAGTATATTTGCATCAATTTCCTTCTTTTAACTGATCAGCTTTAAAAGTTCATTGAAAGTTTATTAAAAAAATGTCCCGTGTGGACAAGTCTTGCTCTTCTGGTAAGACATTGCAGTTTGGTATTTTTCTACCGTTTTGTGGCTGAACCTCATCGCTTTCATCTTCTTTCCAGTTCCTTTGCTACAAATGGCTGATTGCACTTTCTAGGCTTCATCTGACTCCAGCTGAGTTCCTCTGGAAGAGGAGGTGCAGAGGTGATGGTCCTTGTCTTCGCAGGGGCAGCGCAAGGCTGGCAGACTGGTAGTTAATGTGACTCGTGAATGAAACATACCTTGTCAGCACTGGTGTTGGGAATGGAGAGCTAGAATAACTGTTCTCTGCTTTCTGAGCCTCAACTGGCCCATAATATTTACTTTGTTCACAGCCAGTAGACAGCTTCAACATGTGGCCCAACTAAAAAGAAGCTCTCTAATGCAGTAATTTTTTTTTCTCTGTGGCTGAGATTGCTGCAACATACATACTTCCTTGGCTTAAGCCAAATTATTAATACAGTAATAAAGAATATTTTGCAGTTACTTATTATTTTAATCTTTTTCTGCATTCAAAGCACATTTCTTGGCCAAGAAGTCTTGGCACCAGCCACGAACTGTAGATCATAGCAGGTCCTGATTTCTTAGCTTCCTGAAATGTTAAAGAATTATGCCAAAAATAGATGAACGGCTTCATACTGCATCCCCATGTCCTTTTCCACTCAAGTAAGGAGCAGAAGATGGGCACACTTACATACTCCATATTTATCACTGGGCTGTGATTATTGCAGTACAGTATACCACTTTAACCATAAAAACAGCCACCACTGTTTTAAATATAATAAAACTCTGGAGTAAATCTATGCTAAACTTAACAGGTATCTGGAAAGACAAAACACCCTGGGAATTAACAGTAGAGGGCAGAAGATCGAATTCTTGCTATACTAGCTGTACATCTGTTGATTTTTCTTCTGGCACCTAATGTTTCGCCAGGATTTCTTGGCATTCAGCACAGCTCCCCAGAGTATCCCAAGTGCACCACTTGATACTTGCCTGGTAAGATCCAAATGATGCTGAAGTATGAATACTTGTATGCAGATTTATAGCTCTGTAAAACTGTCAGTGTAATTATAATTTATATTTAAACCATTTCAGCCTGCTTGAGCAATTAAAGAGTTATATAATGTTTGCTTACCTGTAGTGCTTTTTTTACATTGCCACTGTTGTGTAAAGTAGCCATATTGTAAATGAAAATCCCATGTTTTGTGTCTACCTGCTGAAATTGAATTTGTATATTAAGTTTTACAGTAGCAGAAGATTCAAGACATTAAGGCTCAGTACAGTGGTTGGGCATTCCTTTATATCCCTTGGTAAACAAATATTCAGCACCCTTTATTGTCCTTGGGAATTATGCATAGCTACGAATGGGAAGATTGATAAGCACAAGTATTAGAAACACATCATCTCGAAGTTTTGCATATGCCTTGGAAATTTATAGTCTACTGCATGTGTGAAATAATGGATTTGCTTTTAGATAGCTTATCAGCAAAAATAAAGTAGTCCATAGACAAAGAATTAAGTTTAATAGTTTCCAAGCATTTTACTTTGTCTAAAGTGATGATATGAGAATATCTCTGAATTTTCAAAAATGCCCCCTGCCAGGAAGCAGACATAGTACAGTGTTCAGATAACAGCATCCTATAGCTACATGTTGTAAGTGTATAAGTAAAGAAACACAAGCACACCATTGCTGGAATAGAAAATACGATACTAATAAATGATATGTACATTACTAATTTGTAGCAAAATAATTCTACCAGTTACCAGTCTTCAGAACTGTAAAAAAACCAAATCATTCTTCTGAATTATATCTAGGCATGTGCAGTATTTATTGAGGTTTAATCAAAATTTAGTAAAAAAATAATTAGTTCAACAAACTTTCTGTTTGAATAGATCAGAATTGTCATTCTATATCAACTGAGCTTGAGTCAGCAAAAGACTATGCTTCACTGCTCATTTAGAGGGCAGTACTAAAGCAGACATTGCATTGGCTTCAAAGGATATAAGCATATGCTTTAAAATAAGCATGTTTCAGCATTGACCAGAGTATCATATTTTCTCTAAAAACAAATTATTTTAAATCTAAGTGATGTAACTACATTGTAAGCTATTTTCTGCTGTGTACATAGTTTACTGAAATTTAATATGGTGCATACATACAATTAAAGAAACTGACATTTGATTAATCATACTCTGAGTAATAAATATTATATTATAGCAAGAAGTTTAGTTTTCAGTCCTGCATAGATATAGTCATGTGAGTGGTCATATGACACTGTGTAATACCAAAGGACATAAGAGTTCATTCTTATGCGTATACTTGTGAAATAAGGTTCCTTGTTATATCTATCTAATGTACATAAAGCCAAAATTAGCTCTCCAGAAAACAACCTTGGGAAAAACCCTTCTTTTCTTTCACTTGTACAATGTCAGAGTTCAGTTTACAAATACATCATTTTCCAGAAGGTAAAGTATATTTCCTCTGTTTCTAATGCTCTAGTGTTACTAAAGACAATCATTATGAGGACATAGAGACAACCTCTGTTTATTATTGTATATCGGGGAAATATCCTGCTTATCCTTTTTGAATAATAGATAATATAAGGTAGGCACTTAGGAAGAATCCCCTGGGTAACATCCTCTCCTACAGTTCACTTGACCAAATCCTCTTTTCTAGTAGGAAAAAACATCTTTCAATGATTTCATTAAGAATTACCTATATACTAGTGTCTTCAAATAAGTACAGGGGGAGTTGGAACTAGATGATCTTAAAGGTTCCTTCCAATCCAAACTATTCTATGATCTAAGTACACAGAGAAATTGTCAAATACATCATCCAAAAGTTTCTTTCCAGAAGAGACCAAAAGAGAAATACAAAATTGCCCTCACAGGCATTTTTTATGTGGAAAGGCACACTTAAGAATGAACAGGAAGATCCTATTCCATGGACCAGAAATACTAAGTATGGCTATCGGTTGTGTTAAATAGCAATTAATATAAAACCGTAGATTGAGATTCACAGGTTATACACAAATGAGAGATGAATAGATCTTATTTTAAAGACATGAGGGGCCCTGATGGAGTAGCAATGAGTAGGGGTGGTTGAACCAGTGAGTGTACCAGGACCAGGTGAATGTGAAAGGGTGGGTGCAGGGCACAACCATAAATTGCTTTGACCAACACTTTGCTTGGGAAAAGGAACAGTAAGAGAGGAGGGAGTGAAGACCCATTTTGTTACTGATGTACAGCTGAGCAGGGAAGAGAGGAGGCTTTGGTGTTACTGCCACAATATATCTATTAATATGTGCGTGCTCATATTTTGGGAAGGCTACTCTGTGCTGTGCCCAGTGATTCTCGAGACTAATGGGGAGAGATGGAGGAAGTTGCAATCTCTCTATTTCTCTGGCTGCTCATGGTGGATTGACCCTGGCTGGATGCCAAGTGCCCACCAAAGCCGCTCTAACACTCCCCTTCTTAACTGGAAAGGGGAGAGAAAATATAATGAAAAGCTCATGGGTCGAGATAAGGACAGGGAGATCACTCACCGATTACTGTCATGGGCAAAACAGACTCAAGTTGGGGAAAATCAGTTTAATTTATTACCAAACAAAACTGAATAGGGTAATGAGAAATAAACCCAAATCTTAAAACACATTCCCCCCACACCTCCCTTCTTCCCGGACTCAACGTTACTCCCAATTTTCTCTACCTCCTCCCCCCAAGGGGTGCAGGGGGACAGGGAATGGGGGTTGTGGTCAGTTTGTCACACGTCATCTCTGCCACTCCTTCCTCCTCAAGGGGAGGACTCCTCACACTCTTCCCCTGCTCCAGCGTGGGGTCCCTCCCATGGGAGACAGTCCTCCGTGAACTTCTCCAACGTGGGTCCTTCCCATGGGCTACAGTTCTTCACGAACTGCTCCAGTGTGGGTCCCTTCCACGGGGCGCAGTCCTTCAGAAGCAGACTGCTCCAGCATGGGTCCCCCACGGGCCCACAAGTCCTGCCAACAAACCTGCTCCATCGTGGGCTCCATGGGTCCACAGGTCCTGCCAGGAGCTTGCTCTGGCATGGGCTTCCCACAGGGTCACAGCCTCCTTCGGGCACATCCACCTGCTCCAGTGTGGGGTCCTCCATGGGCTGCAGGTGGATATCTTCTCCACCATGGACCTCCATGAGCTGCAGGGGGACAGCCTGCCTCACCATGGTCTTCACCACTGGCTGCAGGGGAATCTCTGCTCTGGTGCCTGGAGCACCTCCTCCCTCTCCTTCTTCCCTGACCTTGGTGTCTGCAGGGTTGTTCCTCTCACATGTTCTCACTCCTCATTCCAGCTGCAGTTTGTGTCCTGTGTTTTTTTTTTTTCTCCTTCTTAAATGTGTTATCCCAGAGATGCTACCACTGTTGCTGATTGGCTCAGCCTTGGCCAGTGGCAGGTCCATCTTGGAGCCGGCTGGCATTGGCTCTATTGAACCTAGGGGAAGCTTCTGGCAGCTTCTCGCAGAAGCCACCGCTGTAGCCCCCCCTTGCTACCCAAACTTTGGCACGCAAACCCAATACACTGCTTCAGGACAATATGATGACCTTCTACTTTGATGCTGAGCAGAAGGTAATTTCATGTCTTTAGAGCTTAGAGAAATATTGGATGAAATCTTGGTGACAAGTCCAACTTCTTCCTATTGCTCCAGAGGCACAAATTGTCTCTAAAAGCAAGTACCTGAAGTTTCTTCATATACTATGGAAAAACCTAAGCTGAGTGTGTATGGGAGATATCCACACACAAAAACCCCGCCTCTGTGTTTGTGACGGAGACAGAGGTATCTGTGAAATAGAATCAGATGAATATTAATCTTATTAAATAAAAGTGTAATATGTTAATACGGAAGATTTGTGTTAGAAAGAAACCCCAAAAATTAAAAACATGAAGGAGAAAAGGAGAAATCAATCTAGACTCTTAATAGTGGTTTTTTATTAATGTTAATACTTGCTGAATCTCAGATCTCACAAACACTTCTGTCAGTAAATGTAACATTATTGAGTTCCTTTAAGCTGACTGAGACAGTTTAGCCTGGCTACAGTTATTCCTGTGAATACGTGTAAGCTGGATGAGGACCCAATCTGTACTAAAATCATTAAGACAACCATTGCTGACAACAAAACTGCTATAGGCAAAGTGAATTAAAGAATCTTTCATATGCAATAATTAATATCACAAACATGAAGTAGAGCAGATTGAATTATCTGTAGCACAGCTCTGTAGAGAATTAAAACTCTTTAGGGATAACTTTGAATGGTGGGATCCTTAAAGGTTACATTTCAGCTCACAACACCAAATCCGGTTAATAGAAAATGGCACTACGAGGTATCACATGATAACATCTGATGTATTACAATAGGAAATGAATTAAATGGTGATTAATTAATTACATGCATAACAGATGATAGCAATATCTGTAATCAAAAGTGATTACGTTATACCCAGATCAAATAACATAGTGAAGATATGTCTTTGTACAAATAATACTGCCTAACATGCACCATTTAATTTATCTGCTGAATAAGGCAACACGAAGTGACTGATAAAATATCCTTTTTTTTTAATGGAGAAAGAAGAAAAATGCGTAAGTGTTAAAGAAGCATAGGCTGACTGTCTGAATTTCAGTCTTCATCATAACTGCTCTCTTCTTCAGTTACTCTTATTTTTTTTCAAGTTATGTTAGGATGTAAGTCTCTGTCCTTTTTCAGGCCAAATGTGTTTTGTTTGGCTGGTTTTAAGTTGTAGCTCAAATTGCTTATGTGCAATTCAAACAGAGAAAAATACATTTTTGGGAAAACACATCTTTTATTAAAATTTGACATGCACTAAATGGAGGAAGGAATAAGTATAACTACAATTTTCACAGGGGAAAAAAAACCCAAATGAAGGAATTTGGGTTTGAGTTTACAGGTTTTGTGAGATATTTAATCGGTATTATTTTGGGGTTTGTTGGATTCCTTGCTGCTACCCAGATGTGTAAAATTCTTTCAGTTGGAAATATTATAAAACAGTGTATCCCTCCTGGTTTAGGTCACTCTCAGCACCCTGCAATCATGGATACTTTCTTGCCTTTAACAGTTCAGCCCAATTACTGCCTTTGGTGTGAGACTTCCTCTAGCACTTTGCCCCAGATGGCATTTATAAGAAATCAGGGATGGCTTTCAGCCAGTACAAATTTCAGAATGCCAGGCCTGAGTAAGTCTTTAACCCTCCTAATTTTTCTTTTCTTAAAAAGGTCCAGATAATTACATACAAAAGGCATTGTGAACCTATAATGATCTGGTCTCTTTAAACAGCCTCAAATTGTGCATCCCAAGAGAAATATTTAAAATCAGTTTTGAAAAATTTAGGTCAGTATATAATTAGAGCCCCAAGTTACCCGAGAGTATCAAGTTTGAGCTGTGTAATGTTAGACACATGCATTGACAGTTTGGCTACATTCAGTGGCAGTTTGAACTTTCAAATGCATGCCTGTGAAAATAGCAGGGAAAATAAACTCCTAAAAATCACAGAAGACTTTCTTTCATTTTTTTTCCCTTTGTGCATTTACAGAAAACAGTTTTTACCAAATATATTTACTAGATATTTATAGTAAATTTTGTGATCCTGACACTTTCATGCCAAAGTACAAACTTGTCATAGTATCTTCCAGGTGTGAAACTGTGAGAAACTAAAAGTAAGGTACTTCTCTACTCATGTTTCTGTTTAGAATTCACAGCACAAAGTGGAAAAAAGGCAAAAAAACATGAACAAACTATCTTCCAATCTCCAGAGACAAATCCACTGTTTGTTTGACTAGAGAAGGACTGCTGCAGCATTGTTTTGTCCTACTGCCACTCCTAAGACCCAGGGGCTCTGGGAATTGTCATGCTTGGAAGACAGAGATCATTGAGAAATGGCTTTGGTCTGCCACACAAGGGCGTCACCCTCCAAGTTCAGATACAAGGAGAAAGGCTGACTGTCTACCTATTCAGCCATCTTACTCCTGTGACCATGCCTCAAGCATATGCTCATTGCATATAGCTAGCATATAGTTAGACAAACCTGACAGTGTAAACTCTGATTTTAATCCTACCTGGGATTTCTATGAAGACCTAAAGCACTGCTGCCAACTCAGTCTAATAGGCATGTTGTTAATCTGCAGTATGAGAGATGTAATTTCTACTTCTCTCTCTGCTGCACGATGGAAAAATTTTACGTTTCAGATCCTATTTTTGCAAGAATGAAAGGCAGTGAAACTAATATATTCCTTAGAGCACTGCAACTTTATCAATGAGAAGTGTAACAGAAGTTCTGTGATCAGAAGAATACAGTGGGTTTCCTATGGATATCTGTATTGGAGTGGGATTTGGTTTTGTCTAACAAGAAGCAAATGCCAAATGAAGTTTTATCTCACTTAGATACAGTTATAACATCTCTATCAAGCTTAAATCTAACCACGGTTGAATCTACACTTTATCTTTTCCTTAATATGGACACCAATAGACTCTCGCCCTTATGCTAGCTGTCAATATCTGCACGATTGGTAGAAGCAAGCTATCTGTGACACAGCTACCCCTCTGCAAAAAAGTGGGTGAATCTGGCTAACTGGTTTAAAATCTTCTAGAAGGACTCACATAAACATATGCGCTCCGTGTAGGATCACAGAAGTCTCAATTCTGTAAGGAACTGGGCAAAAAATACAAACAGAGAAATCACAATCCCTGATATGTAGCCATTCCTGAACCTAATATACAGGCTGGCTGTACAAATCAGGTTATCCCATTTTACTGTAAATTTTATGTTGGCATTCATTACCTTAACAAAAAGACCTGAACCAACTATCTTCAGTCTACTTTAAGCATATTGTGAAGCAGAAAATTGCTGCTATTTGCAACTTGCTGTAGTTTCCTGCCATGGTAGATTTTCCACATTTGGGATTCTAGATGCATATATTACAAAGCTGCGTCACTGTCACATACTTCAGCTACCTTTCTTTCTTCATACCCCTATTCCTTTAGAACGAAAGGCTTTTACACTTCAGGAGCAATCCAAAGAATGGCCTCTTAACCTGGAATTTAAGTTGTGGTGATATATTTTCTGATAGGTTTCTGAAGTGAGCAGGTACAGTAAGCAAAGTTTCCTCTGGTATAATGCTTTAGACAAAATAAAATGAAGGCTAATTTTAGATCAGACATACTTGCATTGTCCTGGGAAGGGTAAGGAGGAACCTTCTGCATTAGACAAGCTCTCTCTTCAGTAGGTGGTTCCAGTCCTGGTGACCTCTGGCTAGCTGCCCAAACACTCTGCTGATAGCATAACAGAAGCAGGTTCAGATTTATTCAAAACTCATCTTTACACAGTCTTTATATGCCCCTGAAACATTCCCCATAGAATTTACTTTTCCATTGAGATTGTACATATACTCACACATATATATGAAAGTGTAGCTTACATTACACAAATGTACATACATATTACTAGCAGAAAGGAATTGTCTCTTTATAATTGATGTCCCATTCCCCCCAGTAGCCTAACTCTTTTACAGGAACCTCTTCTATGACACTTGTGCCTTCAGATCCGATGTAAAAGTCTGTTTAACACATATTTGAGGATTTTCCCTTGGCATGGGTCATAATCCTGACTTCCCAAATCAACTTTAAGAGGAATTACTAGAAGTAAAACTGTCTTTGTTCACTCTGTGAGGCTATGAACACTGATGAAAATTACTTTGAGTAGAACAGTAACTGCTAACTCTAGTGCCTAGGAAAAGTGCATTCCTTTATTAAGAATCCCCTGGTAAACTTCTCCATAATGATCTTAAAAAGGGACACTGAATTCATATGAAAATTACTTAATAAAGTCAATCCAGTGATACAGTTGAGTCTTCCAGACCAAAATCAATAGGATTAATAGATTTTAAAACAAGCAGAGTAACATACACTTCTCTATAATTTTGATAGCCTGAAGATCCATTAAAGGCTATTCTATTCCTAATTTCCTAATTTCTGTTTTATTTCTACTTTAGTTTAGAACTGTTTATATAAAACTGTTTCAGAAAGCTAATCAAAGTAAGTTTCAAAGACCACCACTATTAAATAAGCAAATACTGTGTGTTGTCAAGTTGCTGGGAAAAATATAAGTGAATGATAGCCAAAGGAATTGAATATTTTTCTTCTAGTTTCCAAAGCATATTTTAAAAACTGTCATGTGCTAATAATTTCTGCTTTAAATATTTTCTTTTGTAACTGGATCTTAGATTCCTTTTGCTTTGTCAATCACTTAGGCTTCAAGTTTAAATATGCAAGCACACAGAGCACAACAAAAGAAAACACTAATCTTATTCTGTCAAAAGCAGATCCTATTTCTTATTCCCCAAGGCCAGCCAAACCAGAGCTGGGCTAAACCATTAAATACAGTGAAGAAAACATACACATATTCTTATCTCTTGCTAAAATATGGACCCGAAAGGTGGGAAAAAATATTCCACATAATTTTTTCTTTCTTACAGCTTCAGCTGATTGCAAAAGCAAGCAGGTAAACGCATTCTCTTAAAACCACATGAGCAAATTTTCAAAGGTATTTCAATGCAACTGCTAATTTTGCTGAAGTGGATAGAGCCACCTGCCATTCTGCTGTACGCTTGGCTAGTAATTTGTGCATTGCACAGTCTTATGGGAATCTATGAAATGGTGTGGTCAGTTCTGAATCTAATCATATTCTCCGCTTGGTAAATGAACTCCTTCTATAAACTTAGGTCCTTTGGACTTTCAGCCTGTTGGCTCACTTGCAAGTACACTTGCATAAACAGCTGTAGGTAGAACTTGGAAAGTCTTTTAAAAGGCACACTATTTTCCTGTTAAATACTGCATATAATACATATTTTTAAAGTGTATTGCTTTTTCTTTGATATATTTACTCCAGCTAAGTGTAGTCTTGAACATTGTGGCCTGATGGATAAATTTCCTAGGAACTATAACTAAAAAAATGGAGTTCTTAAAAACCTATTATCTGCAAAGAGACACCAGGGTAAAGGAGGAACTCATCATTTCAGCTGAAGCTCTATAACTCTTTTATTGTTCCTATTGCGCTTTCAGTGTGTCAGATTAACACTGTATCTTTTTGTCATTTTTTTTTAAATTATTATTATTATTTTCAGGACAGAGTCCTGTGCTTACACACCCAGGAAAAGAATACTTCCATTTTAGTAAGATGGAAGTGGTAAACATGTATTATAATGGATGAGTAGTGATAGTAAGATGAATTTGCCGGTTTTCTTTGGGAAAAAAAAAGAAAATCAAGAGAGGGCAAAGCCATGGCAGAACAATCATATGTTAGCTCATTCTTCAAAACAGAGTTCTCTAGATTCAAGAAAGACTATTCTGCAATAGAAACCAAATTGGTGGTACTATTTTTAAGGAGCTCTTGTACACCCTCAACTATCATGAAAGTACTTCTGGTGCAGATGTTTCTGCAGGATTAATATGACACATTTTTCCCTTATCTATGCCATATGCCAAAACAGTAACATCAGCTCTCAAGAGGGAAAGGTTAGCATATACCACACTGCACAGATAACTCATTGTGAAAGAGTAAACCAGTCTTCCAAATTAACCACACAAAAATATTCTGAGGGGCTTCTGTTGGAAACACAGATAATATGGAAAGAAATGGGCAGACTTATTTGGAAAGACATTTTTTGCTACAACAACTTATACAAGTATATGTGTATACAGCAACACATACACACATTTGTGCACACACCTAAATGGGCAAAGCAGTTTGAGGAGTGTTTCTCACTTATATAATGTGGCTTCTCAGCAGAAAGAGAAATGAGTGAGTAATATCTGCTGTTGTTTTTTCTGCATGAATAAGGTAATTTTCCACCTTCCTTTCCCCTCTTCTTGCCTGAAATATTCAGTGCTGTCATTTCAATACTCAGACCATTAAATCTGATCATTAGAAATTATTAAACAAATTTTTGTCTGAGACATATATGTAAGTATGTGGTCTTTTCACAGTGTTTGAGTGATTGTCACATCAAATCCCCAATTATTTTCCAAGTACACGTCACCAATATATTGCTACTCCAACATAACTCAAAACTGAAGGAATATAAAGTGTCAATATTTTTTTTTGGTTGAAGAAGATAGGGAAAAAGAGCATGCAACAAGCTGCAAACAGAATAGTACTTTGTTCACCTGATGATACACTGATGTCCTTCCAGTTTGTGTATCGCCTTTGTTGAAAATGAAAACAAAAATTTCGTATTCTGTTTCTCAATGCATATCACTGAAAATCTGATGGTGGCATTCAAATCCTTACAACTATCAGAATACAGACTGAAAATTTGTCTGAATTTATTTAGCTAGAGCTAAACCTTCTTTTAAATTTTACCAAGATGTTAAGTT
>VYZW01020404.1:70160-81008 GCA_013401315.1 Balaeniceps rex
TTCAAACGGAAACAGCCAGCTTGTCTAAAATATTTATTTACAAACTGTATATACATATTAAAAAGTATTACATTATAGAAAGTTTGACTCTTAATAAAAGAATTATCTCTTTAAAATAAGGACCAATATTCTGGAGGTCTTGATAGCCAAAAGGTTCATCACCTCATGAAGTAAATGTAAAGTTGTTGGTTTTACTATGTTTACATGATTTTTGATTTCTGATGTTTCACTCCAGAAGTTTAAGCTGCCTCATTTAACTCAAGATTAATGGGTCTCCTCTTAGCTATATTTCTGAAATACTACTGTAACTTACAGAAAAGGTGCCAATAACATTTCTCTTTTGAAGTATACAGTAACATGGGCATTTAAGTTAATGATTTTGCTAATACCTGAGTTTATACATCCTTGACAAGGCATTTCATTGTTTACACACTCAACAGTCAGAGACTTTTATGTGTTATCGAACTGAAATTATGTAAGGGCTGAGCTTCTGCATATGTGCATACAGACTTACACACACATTTTGTTTCCATAGAAAAAGGTGGGTATGTACTGAGGTCTACTATACAATGGAAGTTATACTCTGAATAGGAAAGATATGATTAAGTAAATAAATATAAATAAAATGTAAACAGATAATGTTACACTTATTTTTCATTCTAACTTTGCCAAGGCCTCTATCTTCTCATGAGAATTAAGCAGGCATACCAATAGGAAGAATTTGGCTAAAATCTCAAAGGCATATCATGAGATGGAATTGGCTAAAAATAGTTTCAGGCTAAATCAAATTTTTACCACCAAATAGCAATCCCATGTAAGTTGTGCAGCCAGACCACTTTTACACAACAGCTTGTGTTGCATCTGATTTATTGTGACATCTCTTTACTAGAACTTGTGGCTTGAAGAGGTGAAGTGTAGGCTTAATGTCAATTCAGAAAAGGGGAGCAAGAGCAAAGTGCTTTCTTCTTGATGATAATGTAAGTCAAATATAAAAGAGACATGTATTAGTCTATAGCCCTTCCCATGGAAAACATTCTCTCCCAAATATCTTTGGTGAGGGGATCCTCTGGCTTTCTTATCATATCATACATTTTCAAGTGCTATATGCTACTTTCTTTTGGTGTCAAATTAATCAGTTTTTATTTCCTTTTCTTTCGCCCTCAGCATCATAGGCATTTCTTAGGAGAACATATATGTTTCCCACAGATTATTATTTACCCAAATTGTGGTAATATCTAAAAATAGGTCAGGCAGAATCTAAATGCAGAAGACACAATGTCTGTTCTAGACAGGAAGCAATTGTAGCCCAGTAAATGTGATTTTTGCCATGACTAGTAAAAAGCTGCAGACCTTTTCCTGCCCTGGCAGTGTTGGATTTCAGGGCGCATCCAGGCTTGCTGTGACCACAGCTGGGTTCAGCCTGGTTTGGCAGTTGCTCAGAGAAGCAGCATCTATGGGCTTTCCTGTTCTAGCTTTTCTTATGATCCTCAATATGGCACTGTCCTGGCCAAAGCAGGGAGTTAGCGGGTGACAAACAGAAGCCCTGGTGTGGAGCTGAGGCTGGGGGAGGCAACTGTGCCACTCTCTGGCTTTAGATGGGAGACCCTGAGAGGGAAACAGGGGCTATGAGAAAAAAAAACATATAAAAGTAGACCCAAATGGAAGATCAGAGAGAAAGAAATCCCTGTCATGATCATCCTACTGCTCCCAGCAAAGACCTCAGCATGCTTGTTTCTATCCTCTCCTATTCCCCCCACTTTCTCTAGGAAGACTGAAACCATCAGCCTCGGGATGCAAAGGGACACAGGAAGGGTGAGCACCACACCACAAAAAAAGTAAATACTAGGAAAGTCTTTCTATTTTTTTTGTGCATACTAAAAATGGTATTATTAGACTTTTCTGTATTAATTAAACAAGCTGTGCTGTTAGTCTGTTAAAATATTGATTGAACTAACAGTGACATTTGAGCCTATGTACCTATTTTGTCCCATTTTGCACACAACAAGATTTTGAGCCTAAAAAAGTAAAGCAGATTCAAATATACAACAGGATCAAATACTGCTTTTGCATTCTGCAAAGTTAGAAATTAATTCCTTGATTTGATCATTTCTCGGAGGCATAATAGCAACATAGATCTTCAAAGAGGAGGAGGTAGAAAAGGGTTCCTGACTAGGACTTAAGAACTAAATATTGTGGTGGAAAATCTGTGGGCCCTCATTTGGCCCTTAACCTGACACTGGCTCCACCCCTGTTTTCCGGGCATGTGATTGTAACATGTATGCTACACTTCAGTTCTCTACCTATTAAACAGAAATAGGTACAACTCAGCACAATGGGATTTTTTCATAAAGGTAAGAATAATAATGGAAAGAGGCCTTGTAATGGGGATGAAGTAAATGCATGCTATTCTGGTTTGCTGGTGTTTTTTTCCAGTTCAGGAAAGGTTTTTCCATTGATTTTCTACGGATGCAGAGAGGAAATATCTTATAGGCTAAAATGAGAAAATAAGAAAGATAAAATTATGAAGGCATTGTTAATAATGGAGTATGTGCTTAAATATCCTCTCACACACTCTGAAAATGTGAGGACAATCTTGATTTTTCTGTGTGGTACTTCAATATAGCTAAAGGCAAAGACTTGCAGACTGTGCTGACGAGCTGGGAAATTTTAGCCTGGCAAACAACAACTTTGAAATTAATTTCAATGTTCACGGTGGATAACAAGCTAAATATGACTTCCCAAAAGAGAGAGTTAGAAGTATAAAGAGGAAAATCTTGTGTAAAATTAGGGGGCAATATCATCTTAGTATAGGTGCAAACACTACTGGAACACAGTGGTGTTAGTTGAAATTGGAGAAAGTTTGTAGAAAATCCAGGAGAACAATTAAAAGATTTAGAAACAGTCCCTCTTGAGGGTTTTAATCTGTTTATCAAAGACATAAAAGGGATAAATTTAAGAGAGGTGGTGTACGTGCTTGCGTGCGCGGGTGAGTGACTGTCTTGGGTACTGGAAGTATCTCCTGGCAAACAAAACTTTGATCAAGGGTTCTCTAAGATAGTAGACGAAAGTGTAACAAAATTCAATGGCTGGAAGCTGAAGCAAGACAAATTTACACTGATAGAATAAGGCTCAATTTTTAACAGTGAAGATAATTAACTAGTGAGTACCTTGATGAAATTGTCATTGGTTTTCACTGGAAATTTCAATTAAGACTCAGCATATTTTTATTAGCAAACTCTTTTAATTCTGCTGGAATTAATTTTGGTAAATCCTATAACCTTTATTATTTAAGAGGTTAGATTAGATTATCATAATAATAATTTCTGGCTATGCCATCTATGTTCAATAATAATTTATCTCATTGTTGCCTCATACAAACATTTTCTTTTATCCTTTTTCTCCTAAAGCCTCTTTCCCTGGACATAGCCCTTACTTTCTAACTTTTTCTCTGTCCACTGGCCTCTGCTCCCTTCTCTTGGGCCCCTACACTGCAGACCCCTGTTCACATGTGCGTTTTGATTCTTTGGCTCACAACCTGAACAGAAGCAAGTCAGTAGATTCAAGCTGTAAGAGGTCAATAATGTTTCGCCAGAAATATTGCCTCCCCAAAGAGCTAATGGCTAACTTGCATTAGGTAATATAAATATTAGGGGTCTGAGAGTAGGCTGGAAGTGATTAGAAAAATTATTTCAGTGTGCAAAGCTTTTATGACTTTGATTTTATGAATTGCTATATTTTCTTAGAAGGGATGTATCTCTGGAACCTCTGTCTCCAGTGGTCCCCAGTGAGACAGAAAATTTCAATGAATTATTTTTTTCATTTAGGACTCTTAGACTAGTCTGTTTTTAAACAGAAAGGAAACCTTTACTACAGCAGAAATGCTGCTCCAATATAAGTCTTCTGAACAGTAAATGGATCAAGGTCCAAATCAGGTCTTCACTGTGTCAGGTGCAATGGTAACAGCCAAACAAAAGCATCCCATAGCCTTAGGTCTGACAGTCTGTTAAACAAATTTGTATGCACACAAGAAGTGCCTTTCTGAAACATGAAGACGCCAAAGAGACTCTGGAAAGGTTTTACAGACATTTAATAGTTCAAGACATTATTTGTTCAATAACAAAAGAAAAAGCTTTAGAGAGCAATCAGATTTTTATGGACAAAAGCTAGGCTCTTGTCCTGAGGGGAGAAAGGATCATAGGCAGTGATTTTTGTATGTGTCAGGAAGAGATGCAAAAAAAGGGTTTGACAGCTGGAGAAGTGAGAGAAGAGAAAGAGCTGCTCATTCTCTCTCATCTATTTTGTGTGCTTTTATATTCCATTTTCTGAGTGTGATTTCTAGCTCTTTCCTCCTCTCTTTATTAAATTTTTTCATTCTTTTTTACACTCTTCTTAGCACAAAAAATAATTCTTTTTCATGTTCCTGCTCAGTGCTTTCTCTGTCCCGCTGTCCTACACTGCTCTCAATAATGATCCACAACATTACCCCAAATTTTTGCAAATGCATCTCCATTTTAGTCACATCTGTGTTCACGTGACTGCTGCAGTCTCCCCTGAAGTCTGCGGCACATGTTTTACTGGATGTGCAGAAGCTAGTGAGAACTGATTACAAGTATGAATATCAACCCCTCTGCCCTAGAGAAAGTGTGTACTTGCCAGCAAATAAAAGTAGCTAACTGTTCCCCAAGTAGTGTGAACATTTCTTGAAAGACCCCAAAGGATTTGAAACAGATTGGTTCTCCAATTTGGTTCTTTCATACTTTCATCTTGTTTCTACTCTTCAAAAGTTCACTAAGAAGTCTACACTAAGACTGACCAGCCCAGTAACCATGTGGTGATGGTGTGGCCAAAGAGCTCATTGTGCACTGGGGAGAATGCCTTGAAGTGGGAACTCATAGCAGTCCCTATACAAAGGGGCAGATACTAATCTCCAAGGTCTCTTACAATTTCACTATTTCTTCCACCTTAAAGTACTACTGGTTTTGAATAAAAATGAAGGGACAAGCCAATGAAACACTACTAGTTTCAAATGAGACAAGACAACATTCTTTATCTATACAGCCACAAGGTTGTGACATGCACTTGGGCTAAAATGGTGTCACTAATTTACTTATGCCAGTTATGACTGTGAAAAAACCCCCATATCCCTAATCAGAACAGTGATTCTCCCCAGAAAAAGAACATGGATGTAACTGTAGTAATGCTTTTTTAGTTCAGTCCATTCAGGAGTTGGTTTAAGCTAAATGGTGGAACTGAATCTCAGCTGCTGCCCTGGAGTTGCTGTATACCAGCAAAATCTTTTGAGTATAAACAAATGATTTTTCCATGTGGGAGGATGATGGGACCGGAAGGTGTATTTTACTTTTGACAAGGATTAGGATGATGCTCGTGGCATAATGTTTTGTTGGCCTGGCAAAAAAACTCTGAGCCTCGGCCTCTTAAATGTCATGGAGTTTTCATAGGAAAGATTTTTATTAGGAAATGTCAAAGCAAATATCTGAGCATGGGATGGCTCAAAGCTGCCTGTCATACATACAGTATTGATGGATTCTTGGCTGTGTCTTTTGTTAAGTAAATGAGAATACTGGCTTCATGAATTGTGGTTACATGCCTGAATGCAAGAGCTTCCCACACAAAACCTGTGTTGGAACTTTCTAAGCTGACATGGTTGATAGAAGTGAGAAGTTATGATTCAAAATAAAGAATCAGGACATCTGTTTCAAGTTTCATGCTTTTGGGGGGATATGATGGAGGGGGAGCACATTACTGTAATGTGACAAATACTGATAATTTATTTCAAACTTTACTTTGATGATAAAGACATAAAGTGAAGATACTAAAAAATTTGCCACTTTTACACAAATGCAAATAATAGGTATATCTTAACCCTTTATTTCAAACTTAGAGTTTAACATTCCTCAGTATGATTCAGGGATACAAAGTGGAACTTGGGAATAAGAAGCAACAATTCTTCTGAAAGGTTATATCAAGAATATATATTTGGACTAGATGATCATTGTACGTCCCTTCCAAGTGAGCTATTCAAAGAAGGAGTGTTTACATAATAATATATATAATGGACATCTTGGTGGTGATACAAAGAAAGAAAAATACAGCTGAGTACCAGCATAAATGCTGACACAACTGCTTAACTGTTCATGGGTTTCTGAAGACAAAAGTATCTTTGCTAAGCCTGTTTTCCATTTGACCCTTGCTTAGGTGGCTTGTGTACTGCCAATGATATGAATTTCTGAAGCAATACCTTGAGTATCAGCTCTTACACTACTAAGTTACAAGGCCAGTTAATCAGCATTTTTATCATTGGGCTGCCATTCTCCTAATTATCATCTTCCAAGGCATTCTTAAGAAAGGTTTCAAATGACACCGTAGAGATATTTTATACAATATTTTTCATAAAGTCAAACTATAAACAAAATTGTGTACAAAAAATAATAGTCATGCTTTTCAAAATAAGGATGTAACATTATCACACAAACCCACATTTAAAATCCAGGACACAAGCCTAGGATATAATTCTCTGTCCTGATTGAGATTATTCTTGACTAGCCTTAGTTTAACCTGTTTCAGCTTGTTATTTATTTTTCCTAAATGGAAAGGTGCCTACCTCTTCATCACCTATATTTATGCCAGCAAAAATGCTTCTACAATCCTTCAGAACAAGTGTAAGAAGCAAAACCTAGCACTGACCATGTTAAAACTGTTTACCAGCTCTTTTTACCAGAAGTTCTGCTGAACAGATTCTGATAGGGCTTTTTGGAATTCCAGTTAAAAATTTTATATCAGCAGAATATAGTAAAACTTCATGAGTATGTTCATCAAACACATATATGTGCTTAGCTGGTAAGCGATATCCAGCCTACACTGTAAATAAAGAAAACAGTCATGTGACACAGCTAGCATGCAGTACTGTAATTAAAAGCTGTGTCCACTGATTATGTATATGACAAAAGAAATGTCTGAGAAGCACCTTCTAACTTACCCAGCTAACTGTTGCACCGACATGTTGCTCGCTAGCTGTTAGTGCTTCACTTTGCCCTTTTTACTGTGGGCATATCTTGAGATAGACAAAAGACCACTTTTTTTTAAAAATGAGCTATGTAACATAGGTGCTGTGGTGGGCTGACCTGGGCTGGCTGCCACACATGCACCCAGCCACTCTCTCAGTCCGCTTCCTCAACAGGATGGGGAGAGCAAATAAGATTAAAAATTTCATGGGTCAAGATAGTGACAGGGAGATCACTTACCAAGTACTGTCAAGGCCAAAAGAGACTAGACGTGGGGAAAATTAATTTAATTTATTGTCAAATAAACCAGATTTGGGTAGTGAGAATCAAAGACAAATTAAAACACCTTCTTTCCACCCCCTTTTCCCAGGCTCAACTTCACTCCTTCATTCCCACTCCTCTACCTCCCCCTCTCAGGTAGCACAAGTGGGAATGGGAATGGAGGGTTGTGGACAGTCCATAATAGTTCCTCTCTGCTGCTCCTTCCTTCTCACACTTTTCCCCTGCTCCAGAGTACGTTATTCACATGGGCTGCAGTCCTTCAGGACAAGCCTGCTCCTGCATGGTCTTCTCCACAGGCTGAAGTTTCTTCAGGAAATATCCACCTGCTCTGATGTGGGGTCCTCCATGGGCTGCAGTGTAGACATCTGCTCCAGCTGGTCTCTCCATTGGCTGCAGGGGAGTCTCTGCTTCGGTGCCTGGAGCACCTCCTCATCCTCCTTATTCTCTCACCTTGGTGTCTGCAGGGCTGTTCATCTCATTGAAACTGGCCAGTGTTGTGTCATATAACAAGAAGGGCTTTTTAAAGTATGTTAATAGCCAGAGGAGGTCTAAAGAAAACATTGAACTGATACTTGTTGAAGACGGTCATCTGACTAATAGGGATGAAATAAAAGCAGAGGCATTCAATGTTTTTTTTTGCCTCAGTCTTTAATAATGCTGCTAGACCTTCAGCTGCCTGGTCCCCTGAGTTGGAGGACCATGAGTGTGGGAAGAAAGACTTTCCTTTTGTAGCCACTGAAATTGTAAGGGACCAGCTGTATCAGCTGAATGTTCACAAGTCCATGGGCCTGATGAGATTTATCCCAGAGTACTGAAGGCCGTAGCGGATGTTATGGCAGGACCCTTCTCAATCATCTGCCAAAGGTCTTGGGAGTTTGGGGAGGTCCCTGCTGACTGGAAGCTAGCCAATGTTATTCTAATTTACAAGAAGGGCATGAGGGAAGACCCAGGGAACTACAGACCTGCTAGTCTAACCTCAGTTCCTGGAAAAATGATGGAGAAGATTATACTGGGTACTACTGAAAGGCATTTAAAGAATAATGCAATCATCAGGCACAGTCAACATGGGTTCACAAAGGGAAAGTCCTGTTTAACTAATTTGATGTCCTTTTATGATAAGGTCACACACCTAGTGAATAAAGGGAAGGCAGTAGATGTCGTTTTTCTGGATTTCAGTAAGGCTTTTGATACTGTCCCTCACAGCATCTTTCTGGACAAATTGTCCAACTGTGGGAAGAGTGGGTTCATGGTGTGCTGGGAGAAGAATTGACTGAACGACAGGGCTCAAAGGGGGGCTACATCTGGCTGGCGACTGGTCACCAGGGGTGTTCCTCAGGATTTAATTCTAGGGCCAGTCCTGTTCAATATATTTATCAATGATCTGGATGCAGGAGTTGAATGCACCATTAGCAAGTTTGCTGCTGATACCAAACTGAGTGGTGCTGTTGAGTCTCCTGAGGGACAAGATGCCTTGCAGAGGGATTTAGATAGATTGGAGCATTGGGCTCCAATGAAATTTAACANCAAGAAGGGCATGAGGGAAGACCCAGGGAACTACAGACCTGCTAGTCTAACCTCAGTTCCTGGAAAAATGATGGAGAAGATTATACTGGGTACTACTGAAAGGCATTTAAAGAATAATGCAATCATCAGGCACAGTCAACATGGGTTCACAAAGGGAAAGTCCTGTTTAACTAATTTGATGTCCTTTTATGATAAGGTCACACACCTAGTGAATAAAGGGAAGGCAGTAGATGTCGTTTTTCTGGATTTCAGTAAGGCTTTTGATACTGTCCCTCACAGCATCTTTCTGGACAAATTGTCCAACTGTGGGAAGAGTGGGTTCATGGTGTGCTGGGAGAAGAATTGACTGAACGACAGGGCTCAAAGGGGGGCTACATCTGGCTGGCGACTGGTCACCAGGGGTGTTCCTCAGGATTTAATTCTAGGGCCAGTCCTGTTCAATATATTTATCAATGATCTGGATGCAGGAGTTGAATGCACCATTAGCAAGTTTGCTGCTGATACCAAACTGAGTGGTGCTGTTGAGTCTCCTGAGGGACAAGATGCCTTGCAGAGGGATTTAGATAGATTGGAGCATTGGGCTCCAATGAAATTTAACAAGTCCAAATGCCGGATTCTGCACCTAGGACGGAGTAATGCCGGGCGCAAGTATAAACTGGGAGAGGAGTGGCTGGAGAGGTGCCCTGCAGAAAGGGATCTAGGGGAGCTGGTCGACAGCAGGCTTAATATGAGTCAGCAGTGTGTCCTGGCAGCCAAGAGGACAAACCTCATCCTGGGGTGCATCAAACACAGTATAACCAGGCAGTCAAAAGAGGTGATTATCCCTCTGTATTCAGTGCTGGTGTCCAGAGGAGGGCAACAAAGCTGGTGAAAGGGCTGGAAGGAACGTCTTATGAGGAGTGGCTGAGGACTTTGCGCTCTTCTAGTCTGGAGAAAAGGAGGCTGAGGGGTGACCTCATTGCTCTCTACAGCTTCCTGAGAAGGGGAAGTCGAGAGGGAGGTGCTGGTCTCTTCTCCCTGGTATCCAGTGATAGGACACGTGGGAATGNGAGTGGGTTCATGGTGTGCTGGGAGAAGAATTGACTGAACGACAGGGCTCAAAGGGGGGCTACATCTGGCTGGCGACTGGTCACCAGGGGTGTTCCTCAGGATTTAATTCTAGGGCCAGTCCTGTTCAATATATTTATCAATGATCTGGATGCAGGAGTTGAATGCACCATTAGCAAGTTTGCTGCTGATACCAAACTGAGTGGTGCTGTTGAGTCTCCTGAGGGACAAGATGCCTTGCAGAGGGATTTAGATAGATTGGAGCATTGGGCTCCAATGAAATTTAACAAGTCCAAATGCCGGATTCTGCACCTAGGACGGAGTAATGCCGGGCGCAAGTATAAACTGGGAGAGGAGTGGCTGGAGAGGTGCCCTGCAGAAAGGGATCTAGGGGAGCTGGTCGACAGCAGGCTTAATATGAGTCAGCAGTGTGTCCTGGCAGCCAAGAGGACAAACCTCATCCTGGGGTGCATCAAACACAGTATAACCAGGCAGTCAAAAGAGGTGATTATCCCTCTGTATTCAGTGCTGGTGTCCAGAGGAGGGCAACAAAGCTGGTGAAAGGGCTGGAAGGAACGTCTTATGAGGAGTGGCTGAGGACTTTGCGCTCTTCTAGTCTGGAGAAAAGGAGGCTGAGGGGTGACCTCATTGCTCTCTACAGCTTCCTGAGAAGGGGAAGTCGAGAGGGAGGTGCTGGTCTCTTCTCCCTGGTATCCAGTGATAGGACACGTGGGAATGGTTCAAAGCTGCATTCATCAGGGGAGGTTTAGACTGGACTTTAGGAAGCATTTCTTTACTGAGAGGGTGGTCAAACACTGAAACAGGCTTCCTAGAGAGCCTGTCGATGCCCCAAGCCTGTCAGTGTTTTAAAGGCATTTGGACAATGCCCTTAATTACATGCATTAACTTTTGGTCAGCCCTGAATTGGTCAGTGAGTTGGACTAGATGATCGTTGTAGGTCTCTTCCAACTGA
>VYZW01020405.1:4105-35382 GCA_013401315.1 Balaeniceps rex
GAAAAAAGACTTGACAGCTCAATGAAGATCTCTGCACAGTGCTCAGTAGCAGTCGAGAAAATAAGCAAAATGTTGGGATTTAGAAACAGCTAAGAGTTGTAGAAGGGGATAGAATACTGCAGAGCATGAGGTGCAAGGAGGAACTTCCCTTGTAGGCACGTTATGCATGCATTTTTCAGAGGCTCCTGCACCTTTCTGTGAAGCTGACACAAGGAGATAGAAAGAGGTGATAAATGATTAGATGGACCACTGATCTGATCCAGTCAGGCAATTTCTCTGTTTCTGTCAGTTGACTGGAATCATAAAGGTAGCCTATGGCACAACCTGGTATTAAACCTTTATCTCAAGAGCCCTTGTTCAGTTCCTTTAACCACAAGACCATCCTTCATCTCCAATTTCCTCTTTCCATTTCATCTGAAAATATCAAAGGAGCATAATTTCTCCTAATATTGCAGCATTCCAGTCCCAACTAAAACCAGGAAGTGAACAGCAGGTGAATAAAAATTAAGCTGACGTTTTCAGACTTCAAACAAAGATCTGTGTGAGGCAAGGAATGGTTCTCTTAATTTAATCCAAATTGGTTCACTCAGCTCTGGTGATAATCTGATCCATACCACAGCAAGCTTGCTGTCAGAAGAACAAAATAGTGTTTGAATTATGCTGAACCCAAAAAACACAGTCTGACCATGACCATACACTCAGTAGTGCAGGATGGGAGTAGGTGAAGTGGGAGGGAGGGATGGGGTAGTGAATAAAACTCAAAAGTAGTTGCCCTGGTGCTTGTTGAAGGAAAAAAAAAAAGAAAAAAAAGGAAAAGCAAACAAAACTGAGGCATGTATAAATGGAGGTATTGAACCTAAGTCAGAGGAAATATCCTAGCACTATGTAAGAAGCTAGTGAGACCACATTTGGAAAACCATGTGCTGCCCTAGCCCTCTTGTATTAAAGGCATATTATACAAATGGATTAACTGTATTGAAGGCTCATAAAGTGGCTATAAAGAGCCTAGAAACACAGAATTCACTGAGAGGTTAAAAGTATCATACAAGTTATTGAGAAAAGAGCCTGTTCAAAGACATGTAGAACATCTGAAAACAGAAATGTGGATGTTCCAGTGGTGAGTGGGCTATTCATAAATGCACAAACAGAAAATACAACTTAGCGAAATGAGAATGAACCTTAGAGAATTGCCTACTCTAAGGTCATATTTTGAAATTCTTATTATATTTTTATTCTTTCTTTATTTGGGTTCCCAGTGACTTCAGCAGCACTCATGTGAACACAAACCGAGAACGGCAGGTCAGATCAGGCATTTGAGATCTGTGTGCCCAGACAGGAGTCACTGTGCACAGAGCTTTTCCCTTCCTCTATGAGTACTTAGCTACATTCACCAGTCCATTTCCCCCCAGTTGTGAGACACTGCAGTTGACTGATCTGTGTCAAAAATATCTCTCCTTCCCTTTAATTCTCAGCACGCAATGGGACTGCATTTCACACACCACTCCCTGGTGATCTGTGCT
The DNA here is from genome assembly GCA_013401315.1 of Balaeniceps rex. Taxonomy (NCBI): domain Eukaryota; kingdom Metazoa; phylum Chordata; class Aves; order Pelecaniformes; family Balaenicipitidae; genus Balaeniceps; species Balaeniceps rex. The sequence continues at coordinate 5,626 of VYZW01020405.1, forward strand.
CCTTTTGCTTCTCATCAGCTCTTTGGGAACTTCTTGCATTTGGTTCTTGCGTGGGGTGTGGGTGGTGCACAGAAAAACCTTCTTTCAATCTTCCCTACACACATCTGTGTAGGGCCTGTAAATTCAGTCTTTTGTAGCTTCTTTAAAGTATAACACAAAAAACCCTAAAGATATCTCCCACTAAGCACTGCCAAATTGCTGAATCAGTATTAATATGCATCATTCTAGTTTTCCCAATCATTCATACTAGAAGAATGAAAATGACAGTAATACAAGGTAATCAGTCTGCTATCAATGTACTAACAAATGCTTTGCAAAAAGTGAAAAATTAGTGGAACTTAGCCCCTCCGTTTTGCAAGGAAACACCTTTTAACTCTTTACCTTTGCTAAAACATATTTTAACATCTGTAAATTGATATAATGATAGCCACAGGAAGGTTACTGTAGTGTTGTTATTTTTAACACAAGAAGCTACTTCAAGCCTCTAGTCAAAACTATATTGATCCCTTTTCCTACGAACCAAATGCCTTATTCATCTGTTCCAAGTTATTTTTTTCTAACCATTTGTCATTTACATAACACTGAGTAACCAGTCTTGGGAATGTCCTAAACTACAGAAAGCCTCTATAATAATTTCTGACACAGGGGATTTCATGGAGAAATCCTTATATTCATCAGCTGCAGATTCATTGCACTTTCTGTTTGGCTAACCATTTCCTAGTGGAACACTGATATTTTATTTGGCTGGCAACAGCTTCTAGCACAGGAGAACAGTTGTATTCTTGAAACTGGCTATCGGAAAGAATTTCCTTGCTTATTTTTCCTCTGTGTGTGTGTGCACGCGCGTGCACATGCATGTGTGTAAATGTGTGCACACACATGTATGCAGGTATTTTAATTAAACACGTTGGGCGTAAGTTCTATTTGACACATTAGTGCTTGTTAAACAAAAAAAAATATGCCTCAGTGTACTATGAGCGTGGTTCCTCTGTGTATTTTAACCATTTCATTTAGAATGCTTTTTTCCTCTCTTTTTGTGTATAAAGAGGTGCACTTTCAGTCAGATACGATTCTTGATTAATATATATGCTGTTCCTGTATTACTTGTTGCTTCCCATATTCTCCAGAAAGATTTCTATGTATAAATTGTTCTGTATATGGAAAAAAAATCCATGTAAGTTGTCATGAAGGACCTTTTCTACTGTCCTAAAATATAAGCTCTAGTAAAGCAAGAACAAGTTCTCCACCTAAGAGAGAAATAAAATATCACCTAGCATTTTTTTTTTGTTTCTGTCTTTGTCCCTTTGTGTTTCTAAACATCTTCCCATCCATACAGTGTTTCTCAGCAGGAAGAAGTAAGGGGGAAAAACTGTAAATAAGACTCCTGGAACAAGCCTTTCCAAAAATGAAAATAACATTTTATTATCCTGGGATTCTCAAGATTCACGAAAAGAAAGTGTATTACAAAACCTATCTGAAGTTGGAGGTTACTACTGTAATGGATTTCTCTGTGGAGTCAGGTTGTCTCTGTCCCTTCAGCAAATCTGGGCATCCTCAGATTTATCCTTTATGTACAGGGTGGCTCAACAGGGATGTTGAAACCAGTCATTTACTTTGAGATTTTACTGCATTTCATTTGCATCCTGAAGTTTCTCAGCAATTTTAGCACTTGGTCCCTTCTGTTAATACATTTCAGGTCTCAAATCCCTTCTTTTCTCCTTGCTCTTCTCTTTATTTCTATTTCTTAAAGATTTTGTTGGTAAGATTCCTTAGAAAGAGAGCACATAATTTTGAGAAATTACTTCTTCTTCATCCAGCCATAAATGTTAGAGGGATTCTAGCTCTCTCATAGTTTATGAAATATTTAATGAGACACGATAGTGGGAGTTTTTCAAGCCATGATATGTGGCATTACATATGTGGATATATATTCGCTTCTTTTCTATTGTTCCTTTGTCTCTGCTTCTTTTTGCTGTTTGGCTGCAAGTTGAATCCAGTTCCATTGTACTAGTCACTCCCACAGGAGTAAAATTCACTCAGTGAATATCTTTTTCCATCCACTTAAAATGTTCTGTTTCTGCAGTTATCCATTTTGTTAAATATAAACACCAGAACAGTCTGGTCAGCCAGCATAAAAGGGTATGGACACAGTAAAAAGTGAATTCAATGGTTTTGATGAAAGAAAATCTTTGCACAGAACTTAACCTGCTATGAGGAAAATTCTTACGTTCAGTGCTTCCAAAACTTTGCAAAAGAAGGGGCAAAATGCTGCTGATATTTCCCAGAAACACTGGGAAGAGATGCCTAAAAAAGTTTAGCATAGAAATGGATTAGACAGATCTCCAAACAGATGGGTGCCAGTGCCTAACTATACAATTCCCTTTTTCCCTTGCTGCTATCGGGCAGCCAGATAAATTGATAAAAAATGATGCATGAAAGGGGAAATCTGCTTCCTGGAATTCTCAGATATTTTTTGAGGGTGTGTGTTTGTGTGTGTGTGTCTCTTCCTCTGGAGGGTCTCTTTTCCCACTCCGATTTAAAGAAAATATCAGTGATTATCCAAACTGGAGTATGTCCCTGCCATAGTCCAATCCTAATCCGAGTCTATCTGACAGAACATTTCACTAGAAGAGTTTAATTTTCAGGACCATTTTCCCTCAGTGGGAGCTCCCTTCTACCCAAACATTATAAATGAACCTTCTTTTGAGTCCCTAGGAAATGCACTGTATCATTCACCTCCTGTCAGATTAGGTCTCGTTACTTGGTATCTCCTGTGCAAAGTACAGAGGGGATTTCATCGGCTATAAACTCTCCTTATCTTCAGGTGCTTTGGACAAACGTCAGATTTCCCCTGGATCTTCATCTTTAACTTTTTCAAATTGTTTTACAGTTCAACTTTTCAGCTTCTTACCTGATTTTTCCTCCTAATGTAGTTACTTTTGGAGACTTTTCTTTATGGTTAGAGAAAGTTAACTAAGTAGGACTACTAGACATTATTTTTCATAGCGAGATACATTTAATATATCTCTCAAAATCCTTTTCATCATCTGAAAATATATATACTGAAGTTCCTGGACCATCATTCATTCACCGGTAGATTAAAAACCAGATTATAACAGACTACACCGGCTTTCCACCTTTTCTTTTAAAAGATAGGCACCTATCAGGTAGAAAAAAGGGCAAACCACATCTCATTGCTTATACCATGTAGCCTTAACTCATCCTTCACTAATGGGGCCTCGCCTCACCATTTTCAGTTTGATTTTTTTATTTCCAGGCTTCACAAGACTTTTTATATTCCTACACACATCCTTCTGCTGCATAAAATTAATGGTGTGGCAGAAGGAAGATTTAAAGAGGAAGGGAAAAGTTCTGTCTCCTGATTCTTTGAACTTGGAGGTACTTAGAATGCTTGGTATATCTCAATTTTTACATCAAAATGATGGAAGGACGAAGTCTTGGAAAAATTTATGTGTTGTTGAGCAATGTTTTACTTTTGTGCTAGAGAAGAAATTCTCAGGCTGGATGTTACATAGAGATGGCAAGAGGCATCTCCATATTCACTGCAGTCTGAGTAGTTTCTCCTTTTGCTCTCCACTACTTCTATCTCGCTGTCATTGTCCCTTCTGTGTTCCTTTCTTTCCCTCCCTTATACGCATGCTTTGCTCTAAAAAGCTTAGAGGTTATAAAGAGGCATTTTCTTGGACCTACTCTTGGATGTTCAGTGAACTAGACATTATTATAGGAAGCTTTCCTGAAATGGAGTAGCGGAAGAGAAGAGAGAGAAGGCAAACTGCCTAATACTACATAGTGCCTGCACCTTACTATCCAGCCACTTAGATTGCCTTGCTAACAGTTTTCAAACATCCTCTCAGATAAGACTAGGTGGCTTGTCACTGCCCCAGTGTCATATTATTTCCTTCCACAAAGAATTGTAGGATGTAGCCCAAGACACTTGAGCTGGGATTATGACAAGGAATTGGTAGTATTCCAGAAGAGGAATAGTGGAAATCCCTGTACTGGGATTAAAAAAAAAAAAAAAAAAAAAAAAAAAAGGCAAGCTATATAGGAATAAAATGAGGAAAATATTATCTGCAGTGCAGATTTAATGCATGCAAAACAAAATAGTTTCACTTAGCATCTATTTATGGTCCTTCCTGTTGATATTATAAAATTATACTGCTTGAAAATATAGGGAGTTATTCTAGCAGCCTAGATAGATTTGCTGATGCACTGAGCATTTGCTGAGTACAGCTCAGCTGCATAGGCCCCCATAGGTAACAGTTGTAGTACCTGAGACCAGTAACAGCTCAGAGCAGCTGTGGGGGCTCTCTCCTGTGTGCCAGCTGCCTTGGGAACAGGTCCATCAGCAGAGAACAAACAGGCTGCAGTAGGAATGCTCCGGCTGTGCACTCCTCTGGTCTCCTGCCCTCCCTCCCTGCCTCCTCACCATCCAGACTGCCACTTTTATCTGGGATGTTAAGGACTGCGGCATGGAAGCCACCCAGACAGTCCCCCAGACATAGTTGTGGTCTTCTGCAGACTGGGGCAATCCTGAGATGAGAATGTGATGGACCGTGTCTTTCATAGATAAACAAACTGTGTAAATATTTTAATTCTGGCCTTAGAATACCTTTTCTCCCCACCTCCCTTTGTCCCTTTCTCCTTTCTTACCTCTTTCCTCTCCTTCTGTGTCTCACTCTTCTAAGATCTATTTAATTATGCCCATAGAAAAGAAAATGCTGATATCAAAAGAGCAATTCCCTCTTTTGATTTCCAATTCATTTTCCCCTCTCATTCAAGAGAATAGAAATATACAAAGTAATTTGGTATATAAAATGATTCCCCATAATTTTAATCCTTTTAAAGTGCTTGTGGAGATTATCACGGTTTGATTTATTTTGACAAGGGGTGGTAAAAATTCTAAGAACAATAGTCTACTAAAAATGTTTTAAGAGCCTGTTGCTGTGTTACGGGAACGAACATTTCAGGTGTTCCATGCGTTTGGGGGATGATTTCCTAATGCAACTAAGTGAATTAAAGTAACACAAGGACAAGCGTTCACAATAAGTAGAAATGGACACCCTTTTGCTAATGCTTGAAGATTTTTTCCAAGCAGTGAAGCCATCACCATTTTTCTGTTCTGTGTCTTTATTTTATTGCATTTTCTTTTGCTTTTCACAGGTCAGGCTGATAGATGTCTGAGCTGCAAGGGAAATCCCAGAATAGCCAAAATTCCTGAAACAGGAGATCTATTCTACCAAGGGTTTGGGTGTGGCCATAATACCAAACAAGTAACCTGTTCCCCAGGCAGAATCAGAGAGTGAGAGGCAGAGCCTGGCCCCATGCTCTTACAGGTCCTACACCACCTCCCTTGTCTCCCAGATTCCTTCGCTTTGTGTGCTGAAATTGTGTCTGAACTCTGTTTTGGACTGGGTCTAGTAGCTCAGCGCCCAAAAGGACCAAACACAGTGACCATGAGGGTTGTAACAGTGACAAAGGGCATTCTCAGAGTGAGACTCTGCACTCAGCAGCTCAGCAACATCATGGTCGCACAGACCGAGAATGGGTCTCACCACGTGATAAGGCTTACGCAACCTTATGCAGCGAGGCTTATTGATCAGCAGCATGAAGACATGCTGCTTCATAACCCTACCATGAAGATACAGTGATGGGCTTGATCTGTAGGTGTCAGGATTAGCAGTACCACCAGGGAAAAGACCACAACGGTAGAGTGTGTGTAGTCTTACAGGAAGCCGTGTTCAAATGGCCCTGTCTCCCCCTCCTTCCATCACTGCAGCCAAACACACCTGGTTTTCCCCCATTAACTGGCCTCCATCACCCAGATGTTTTGTGACCCCAGTGTCTGTGGTCTTACACTGGAAAAGAAGAAAAATGAAAGAGAGAAGGTTATTTTTCTAAGGCCAATAATTCCATTACACATACTAAAATCACCTTATTTAAGGTGCCATATCATCCCATTGCAAGAAAACATAGAAATTAAATATGAAGTTTTCATGATATTCATGTCCCCTTGTCCTGTGCTTATGTTTGTAACTTTGGATCTAAATTTTGCTCATTGATGATACTTCTTGTTATCTGTGATGGATAATATACATTGTTCGGAATAAACAAGAGCTTTTAGAAAATGGAATTTCTAGAGAATTGAACCTCCAAAGAAAAAAATACTGGAGATACCACTGGAGGAGCTTAACTTTGTGAAGTGTGTAACATACAGAATTCAGAGAGCAATTGGCTGCTGTCATAAGATCTTTTTAACTAATAAATCTAAATTTCAAACTGTTTCAAAGAAATAGTGATCTTTACAATTACATTAAAACAGCAGAAAAAATGAAAAGAGGAAGAGGGTGAATAACAGAGTGGGCAAATGACTGATCTTTCTGTGTGGTTTTCACTCGAGCACAAGAAGAATGATTACATCCCTACAGCAGTCTTCAAAGTGTTGGAGTCAGAGAGTGGAATAGGAAATGAACTGCAGTTCAGTGACCCTCTGTGGCCTGAACAGTGGGAGCTGGTAAGCACAGAATTTCCACTTTATTCACTTCTCTTTTTTTCAACCACTGTCAGTAGAAGGCCTTCCCCCACACACGCTTTTGCATCATTATTGTAACCTGAAAAGAACTAAATGTAGTAGATCTATGTATGTATAGGTGGATATAATCTGTATGGGTAGATGTCTCAATGCTGTACTTAAACACAAGCTTATTATACATGTGTATGGTATAGCAATGAATAACTACAGTTTTTCCAAAGAAGCCTGCTTTCCAATTTGAAATAGAATATATACTGTGCCATGCAATTTTCTTTGTGTTTCATTAGGGATAAAACCACGAGTTGGTCACCTAGGTCTGCTTGAAGAATAGATATAAAGTACAGCTTTCAGCCTGGTCTGTAATTTTCTCTCTAATGGAGGTGCTTTCTTTGTCACAACACATTGGCAATATAGTCTAGCCTCCAGCCTCCAGGAAGGAAAAAAACCCTACATAAATATAGCCGCAGTGTGATGTCACTTAAGAGATGCTCGACCTTGTCATCTTGATCTATTCTCATGCTATATGTAAGAAGGGTAATCTAATGTTTAATAAAAGGTTTAATGCACATCACATAGTTGTCCATAAAATTACACCTATGCAATGGCATGATAAAGTTGCACGTCAACATACCCAGGACGTAAACAAGATGTTACAGTGTATGTATCCTCATAGACAAGTCAAAAGGCTATTGATGATCCAAGTGAGATTCTTTTTTGCTTTTTTGTTTTGTAACTGGAGATCCCTTGATCTTTGAAAGGGAGTTCCAGACTTTTCAATGTGTTTATTTTAAGAAAGAAGTACATCCTTAATCACATCCAGATTTACCAAACTTTTTTACCGAGGTTCAGAAGCAGCTCAGGTAAAATTATCATTTAAGTGCTTAGGGAAATAGAGGATTTAGGGAACTGTATTGATTTTTCTAGCAGATTATGATGGAAAATTTTCCTTTCATTCAGAAGGTATGACTGGGTGAACCACTGAAGACTGTTTGTCAGGGAAAAAATTAAAAGTCAAGCCTGTAGTCTTATTTTTGTCTTTCTGTTTTGGAGCAATCCCTGACTCTCCAAATTTCCTTGGAACCTCTCTTCTCTGCAGCTTCAGTACTGTGTGATGCCACTTGGGCTCGGAGTTGGAAAGAAGGTGAACAGTTGGTTTTGCCAGCATTATAGAACGACAGAATCACAGAATGGTTTGGGTTGGAAGTGACTGTCGTGGTTTAACCCCAGTTGGCAACCAAGCACCACACAGCCGCTTGCTCACCCTCCCCCACCCCGGTGGGACAGGGGAGAGAATCGGGGGCAGGGGGGGAGAAAGTAAAACCCGTGGGTTGAGATAAAGGCAGTTTAATAGGATAGCACAGGAAGAGAAAATAAAAATAATAATAATGATAAAAGAATATACAAAACAAGTGATGCACAATGCAATTGCTCACCACCCGCCAAACGATGCCCCGCCAGTCCCCGAGCAGCGATCGCTGCTCCCCGGCCAACTCCCCCGAGTTTATATACTGAGCATGACATCATATAGTGTGGAATAGCCCTTTGGTCAGTTTGGGTCAGCTGTCCTGGTTGTGCCCCCTCCCAGCTTCTTGTGCACCTGGCAGAGCATGAGAAGCCGAAAAAGTCCTTGACTAGTGTAAGCACTACTTAGCAACAACTAAAACATCAGTGTGTTATCAGCATTCTTCTCATACTAAATCCAAAACACAGCGCTATGCCAGCTACTAGGAAGAAAATTAACTCTATCCCAGCTGAAAGCAGGGCAGGGACCTTTAAAGATCATCTAGTTCCAACCCCCTTGCCATGGGCAGGGACATCTTCAACTAGATCAGGTTGCTCAAAGTGCCATCCAACCTGACCTTGAACACTTCCTGGGATGAGGCATCCACAACTTCCTGGGCAACCTGTTCCAGTGTCTCACCACCCTCATCGTAATGAATTTCTTCCTTATATCTAATCCAAATCTACCCTCTTTCAGTTTAAAACAATTACCCTTGTTCTATCACTACAGGCCTTGGTAAAAAGACTCTCCACCTTTCTTATAAGCCTCCTGTAGGTACTGGAAGTCCACAATAAGGTTTCCCTCAAACCTTCTCTTCTCCAGGCTGAACAACCCAAACTCTCTCAGCCTTTCTTCATAGGAGAGGTGTTCCAGCCCTCTGATCATTTCCATGGCCCTCCTCTTGACCCGCTCCAACAAGCCCATGTATTTCTTGTACTGGGGACCCCATTGAATATAATAAAAAGGAAAAGAGTGAGGGTGCCATTAAATAAAGGGCTACGAAGTATGCTTCCAAACATATCTAAACTAGCATTAACACTATAGTGTAAAAGATGTAGGGTGCACAGTTCTTACTGCCTCTTACACTGTGGTTCATGTCATTTTTCCTTATTGTGACTAAGGACTACTAGGCAATAAGATCTATTTTAGTCACTCTCTTTATAACAAAATTTATCCTCAAAAAAACTTCACAGAGTCTCTTGATCATATTGTGAATTGTGAGCCAAAAACCTCCAAAGCTAATATATCTCTTTGTTTTCTACAAAATCTTTCTGAGATATGAAAAGAAAAATCATTGTTTTATATACCTATCAGAATTTTGTTGAAGTCTTACATATTTTTACAATGTTCTGAAGTTACACTTTTCTTTCTACTATTCCATTTTTATCTGAAAAGACTAGATACATATTTGAAAAGAGACATGCGAAGAACATGAAATTTCAGTCTAGCAGTCTGTGTTTTTGGAAGCTCATTTTTTTTAATTGAAGGTTTGTCTATTTTCATATGGTTTTCACTTTAAATCCTCTGTAGTTTTACAAAAGAGTCTAACTCTTCATTCCTCTTACATTCTACATCTGCATTTTACAAAAGAAATGCCTAATATAGTACTCCTGAGAGCCCAACAAAGAAACTCCTAAATGAATAATTAAGAGGTGAATTAATGTTTTTATGATTCAAAATCTGGGAATATAAATGGAGGGATGTTGCGTCATCATGTGGGCTGCAAACAGAATAAAGGGTTATGTTAAATGAACACTGAAAATAGAAACTTTGCCTTTTCCTCTACAGTTCATTGTTGAAGCCAACCATCTGATAATTACTCTTGACTATTTCCAAGTCCCATCACAAGAACTGTCTTTTCCTCAGCCAAGGAATCCTAATTCATTTCTGCTCTAATTAAAGCATCAGACCTTTCTTTCTGGACTCACCCTTTCCCAGACCTGTTGTTAGTATCGAAACTTGTCCACTTCACCCTCAACAACTGGGCCCTACAAAAATCCTTAGGTCCTACACAGCTTACTTATATTTATATATAAGAAGAGTAATTCAGTCCCTCCTTATGTGTTGTGATCAAGGCCTTAGATCATTCTTTGCACGACTCACACTGCATCTGAAATGATCTTCAAGGACTCCTGCTGGCTTCAAAGAAACAGATTTTGTTTATCATTTTAGCAGAGCAGCTTTACTAAAGAACAGCTCTGCAGCTTTGGAGCATGGTACTCTTTAAAATAAGTGGAAAATGTAGAAACTGTGTCCTTGCTTCATAAATCTCATTCTGCCTGAACTCCTGATGTCTGTTCACACCAGTGGGTTCTGTCTGTTATTCTTGCATATCCAAAGGCTCCAGCTGATACGGTCTTTTTATATGCAGTTTTCTCCAATGGACATACCACACATTCAAAACACCAGTTCGGTGTATCACTGAGCACACATTTTACGGAAAGGTGATGGCCACATTATTGCACCTGATGTTCACGATAAGAAATAAGCTCCTGCGTCTGTGAGGTTGACAGGGCTTCATCTGATCAGCAGGGGGTATACCTTACCCCAAACAGCAGGAAAAATAGCATTTTACTCCCTTTGTGTTGCCCATAAGTAATTCTAAACAAGTTATGTCAACTTGTAGTGATGGAGGGTGTTGTAGTCTGCTCCATAGGAACTCTACTCCAGCATTCTTCAGAGTGCTTTAAAAATAAGACCAAAGGCTATAAGCAGTATTGTCTCTGCCCTACCTAATGCAAAGCTTTGGTCTTCATGAGGTGTAGGGTGGCAAGTTTATGTCAGCTTTATGTATGACATGATATCAGGAGATTCATTTACTGGGTTCTCACCTGATCTCTTACAACACAGGAACATCAGGGCTCTGTCCCTAATACAACACATATATTCTTTGTATCTAATAACTGCACTCATCCTCAGTTTTTCTTTGGATAACCCAAACGTACTTTTTTGGAATCCCCCTCATCTTTACAGTGTTGGAGGTGTCTTTCCCTAATTTCACCACTACTTTGTTGTAAGTTCTTTTCACCCTTTTGTCCTGACTCTAGTAAAGGACTTTGGGTCACTGCCTTATCAGGTACATCTTTCTTGCTTCCCAACAGGGCAGGGGGCTACATCAAACACCTCTGCTTTTGGCTTACTGGTATCTGAATTTGGCCTACCGTGGCCTCCACCAGCATGTTTGACCTGCAATTCAAACTCCTCTACTTCAGGAGCATAGCATGTGTCCTTTACAGATTCCTCTGCTGAGCCCATGTAGACTGTCGCTGGACTAGTGCTGCACTAGATCTTTCTGATGGTTTCTGTTCCCTTGAATTGTACGGGAGAAATGTTGTTTTCCACAGGCAGGGACATGCATAGGGGATTATGACTGCGGTAGGTAGGTTGTTGTGATCTGTCCTCAGAGGAAGTCCCACAAGCAAGGTGTGTGATATGTTGCACACGTATCATGTCAAAACAGCTGTGAAGCAGTTTATGACACCTCCTTGAGAGGGGCTGCGTTATGTGTAAAGCTGGCCATAAACAAATGCCACCTGTAGTGCTGCATGGGGCCCCAGGCCTCTGCATTGCTCAGCGTGTGAAAGAATTTCACTGCTTAGAACAATGTCGTAACACCCAGGACTTTATTACAATGAACTGGTGTGGTTTTCAGAGGCTTTCTCCTAACCCCCAGCCCCGCCTGGTGGCTTTTTTTTCCTCCAATTCACGCTCTCTGTTAACGTTGCTCAAGGCATTTCATTTGCTAATGCCAGCCCTGCTTCTATCTTTGAAATAGTCTTAAAGTTTCTTTCTTCCCTTCTCACGGTCTCCTCCCCACCCTGAAATGATGCCTCGCATTTGAAGCAAACGTTTGCAAGAGGAACTGCTGCTGTGGATCTCGTAGGGCCCCCATGCTACAGGCTGGCAGACAGCATCACTCTGCCATTGCAAGCCTGCCTGGCTGCGGGTAAGCAGAGAAGGGACGCAAAAGCAATGAAGACCAAACAGCCCTTCCCTCCTGCTCATGGCTTTCAGGAAGGACCAAAGTGAATTCGAGATGGAGCGTTTCCCACTGTTTCTGCTGGCACAAGCAAAGAGTGTCTCTGTGCTATGCTGCAATGCCAGCCCTGTCAGCTGCCCTAACAGCAGCTAGAAACCCAAAGGAAAAGAAAGAAATTCTGAACTGGTGAATGAGGAACTGGTGCTCAGGAGCACTGATGTCTGATTGTGGGTTTAGTTTGGTTTGGTTTGGTTTGGTTTTTATTTGCTGAATAACCTAATGGTTTGTTTGTACTGATAAAGGTGTTGGAAATGTTGTCTGTTGAATAGCTGCTACTCCATAGTTAAGAGATGGGAGTTCAGAACACATTAACAGGCCCACATAAAAGCCAATTACAGAGGCGATTTTGTGGGTAGAAGTGTGGCTACTAAGATAAAAGCTTTAAAATATTCAAAGGCCTTTTTCTTTTTTTTTTTTTCCCTAGTAGTGGCTTCTGTAAACACAATTTATTAACATATGTTGCTGCTGATTCTGAAATAACCCTCTCCAGTTCTGGCTGAAGAAAGGGGCTGTGTCTAATTCTGCTGCTATGAGAAAATGAAGACAGATTCTGAATCTAGGGCTCCCATTTTGCTCCCGAAGGAGCAATTTGAGTAAGCCTCTTTTCTAATGCAGAGTGGTTCCCCTGTAAGACAGCTCCAGTGGGTGGATCAGTGTCCTGAAAAGTGGTACAGAGCCAAAGACCTGTATTTGTGGGAAGTGAATATTACAGTCTGCCAGATGCTGCACCCCTCTGTACAGGTAAATGAGCCTTTGCAGGGGAATGGGAATAACATGGAAGAAGAGGGGCAGAAATACTTGTGTATATGACAAAGTGCACATTCTGTGAAAAGTGTGAAACAACGACCCCAACGGTCATGTGAAACCAGAAGAAAAGAATGATTACTCTATACCTTTAGATACACAAATTTAAAAATGTATGTATAAATTCAGGAACACCTTCACCACCAGATTAAGTTGATTTGGAATCAGGTTTAGCTTAGTTGACCACACGTAGTTGTCTCCTTTAAGGTGAGCTGAGGAGTCCTCCAGGCTGCCTTGACTGTACTGGGTGCTTAGACACCTGCCTCACACATAGACATCAACCTGCAGGCACCTAAGTTTGGGCATTTTAATCAGGAGTTGAAATCCGTCTCATATGTTGATATAAGTTACAATTCCCTACAGTTATATACGGAGCACCTGTCAAGTAAAAATTTGAAGTCGTGTTATGACTCTTGAAGCCAGTTTATGCAGAAGTGCTCAGACATGCCTTTGCTGTCTGAGGAGCGCTGCTGTAACACACCATCAACCAGTGACCTGCCTGCTACAAGCGCTGCCGCTGCATGTTTCTGTTACTGAGCTCAAGCTCCCACTGAAGGCTTACAAAGAGCTCCCATCAAAACACCTGCACTGAAGCTGTGCTCTGCAGAGCTGAGCTTCTGGTGCTGATTAGTAGCCTCCTCAGTATTTATTTGGTAAGTGCTAAGTAAAGGCAGCTACTGAAAATAAGGAATGACCACTAAAAATGGTTCCACTGCAGTATCCATTTCTTCATGTTGAGTTTCCACTGACAAACTGTCTAGTGGCTCAGGATATGGTTGTATTCCTTCAATATGTTTGCACCCTTTTCTCTTGCTTGTTACACTGTGAACCTGTTCTTGTTTGCGGTTTCGTCTGATAAGACCCTCTTAGGTCTTTCTGTGCTAGCCTGGTAAGGCAAAAAAAGGGAGAGTGGTTTGTGTGGAAATAATAGGTACTAAAAGTGAGCTCATGCAATTTAAAGAGGACATGCTGGACCTAGTTGCCATCGTCATAGCTTGAATTAGCTGTTGGCTATATGTTTCTTGAGACATTATGGGAAAGGGATAACGGAGAGGCTGAATAAGAGACACATTATCAAAAACAAGGAAAAATATGTACATTCAATACACTGGTTTGCTCATAGGGAACACTTTTAAATAAAATAAAAGATCAGGTTTTTTAAATAAGTAAAAGGAAACTTCATTCTTTGCAAATATAATTGCACATCTAAAACTGTTCTTCAGCATTTTTTTACCATGTAAATGAAGTTACTTTATACACATAAGACTCAATAATATGTGGGGATATCCAGCACACGATTTTCTTGTAACATTTTGAAGTATGGACAAATAAACTCAAAAACATTGATATCAGTGAGTTGTCTGTGCCACAACCAGGTTTACCTGAAACTGGCTTATGAGTTGAAAAGCTCTTATGGAACAGATGAACAGATACACATAGACATACACACGTTCATCTGTACATGAAGTATACCCGATCAGGCTTCTTTTTCTTAGGAAACTAAGAAAATACTTACTCATTGAGACTGGTAAAATGGACTAACCATGAGTACAACTTCTTTATCAAGTTACTAAACCAGGAAGAAAAGATTATGTGAGAAACAGTCACGCAGAGGACAAACTTGAAAGTGTCTCTATCTTGCCTCTTTTAAAACATCAAAAAACACTAATCCTCTTAAAAAAAGCATAGATGTCAGGAATCTGGAGAACTTTAACCAAATACACTCTTCAGACACTGTAAGAGGAAAGAAATTAATGTCCTGTTACAGTATTAGGTAAGTATCCTTTGCTGTAAATAAGGAAATTACCTTGTTGGGAAATAGTAATAACTTAGGATATATCATGCTTACTTTATGACAGTCCATGTATACCCTATCACAATACTGAGTACTCTCAAAAGCCCCCCCTGAAACAAAAATAGATTCCAGATCCAAAACTTTACAACAGCAGCTCTGTAATTCACATGTAATTCAGATCTTCTGATTTCACCCTATAGATTTTCCCTTCTCTCTTCAGGCTTCAAACTGTGAGACTGTGCCGTGGAAGAGTGACGTGCAGAAAGCACTCTGTCTCAGCTCTGTCAGTCATGGCACGCTTGTTGCTGAAAATGTGATGCTTACCCTTCTAGCTTCTGAGGCTACACTACAATGTTTGCTTTGGCAGTCTCTAAGGGTTTCAGTCTTTCATATTGGAATAGAGAACCACTAATGTAAGGTGAGGAAACATAAGTTTTGTCACCAAAATATGGAAAATTGATTGCTAGCGGCATGAAAATGTAAAGGTAAAGCTGGGCTGCCATGCTGGCCTACATATCGTTATTGTGAGATGCTGAGCTGAAAATCATTGAATGGAAGTAAATATCCTCCATGGACTTAAAACTCTGCTGAACAGTGCGAGCTGAAGCAGGAAAAGACTGTATTTTCTTCCTGAAATTCCTTTATTTTCCCCTGCCATTGAATTTAATGGCAAAATCTCCACTGATGTACCTGATACTGAGTTCCAATACTACACGTCCATCTGAGCTGTGCCTTTCCTTATAGCAGAAGAGGTCAGATTAGTCTGGGGTCTTCTCTAGAGACTGTGGCACAGACTGGAACTTTCTTACAGAAAACACCGTCAAAAATGTAACTGTGTTGTCCCTTTGAATGGACCATTTGGTAGAAAAAGGGTCATGGAAGGATAGATTCTTGCTTTTCAAACTCCTTTTCAATTCACATTATTTATCAAAGTGTTTGGATTACTCTTCAGTACTTTTTGTCCTTTTAGTCAGTTCTGTAGAGGTTACACGGTAGCAAGTGTTTGGATAGCGCAAAAGCTTTCCTTGTTTAGATGATTTTATCACATTCTGTAATAACAGTTTGAAACAGGGATTCCTTTAGATATAAAAACTCTTGCTGTCTTGGCCTGGTGTAGAATTCATGGGCTTGGGATTTAGCCATTTCTGTTTCATTTCCTTTCAAAAATTACCCATGAAAAATATTCTTCTCGCAAAACCAGGCAGACTGCTCAAAGTCTCCAATGAATCCTGTTCATTATACACTGCCATCACAGGTTTAGTGCAAGGGAAAGTTTAAATATCACACTTACCAGCGCTTTGATAGCATATGACAGTGTAAAATGTAGCAATGCACTTTTCTGGCTTGTGAACATGAACTACCCAGGGCCAATTTACAAATAACACGGTTAAAAATCTAATTGCCCAGTGTGAAAGCTGCTTGAATATTCACTCCATCCAAAGCTAATCATTGTGCAGAGCTTTTTTTTATCTCTTGAAAACCTGTCTTCCTCTTAACAGGAAGGCAGGACGCTGTGCAGGTACCAGTTCAAGGAGATTACAGCAGCAGTCGCCTGTTCAGGCTGCACTCACCCTTTTTCTGCCTATAGCTTGTGGAGCAAGGAACTGAGGGGTGTGTCCACTACAGCACTGATACAGCAATCATGTAGGGAAATCCTTGGCTTTAGGCCAAGACTTCCCAATTTCCCAAATACCATTGCCAAGCATCAACATTTCTCATGAATCACCATGCATCATCGTGACCGGCTGCCCTTACCGTTGACAATGTCATACACTTCCTTACTATGACCTTAATCTTTAATCTATTTTTATGCTTATTGCAACAGTTTGGGTTTTTTTTTTTTAAATAGAGATTTCTTTGTTTCAAGGCTTGGAGTGGGGACTAGAACACCGCAGTTTACCCCAAAACTTGGTCAGTTGCTGAGAAGTTTTATAGAGTATTTTTGCAGTCATGAATAAGGAAAGTCACGGTAATTCATGACTCTTTATGTAATGCATTTTCATATACAAGAATTCGTGTTGACAGGGACAGTATTATGGTATCATGCAGGATGGAGGCATGCCCTCAAAATACATTTGGACATGTTGGACAGTGAGTTTACTCTGTCAAGGTACATTTTTGTTTGATTTTGGGATTCTTCAGATTGGTATTGTCCCTTTTATTATGTCAGTTCCTGTTGTATAATCTCTCCTGGTTCTCTTTAATGTGTGTGCAAATTGCCTGATAAACACACTACATTTTCAACATAAAATCAGCCTATTTCATGGTAGCATCTTCTTTGAGTCTACTGTCTGTCTCCTTTTTCCCTCCTTCAAAACAAATGAGCCCTGTAAAGTTACTGTATGAGAATTTTTCCTTTCTGTTACAAACTAATAAAATCCTACTATTCAATAACTTTGGAATGGCATTTTAGAAATGGCTTTAATTATTCTTGTATACAAGGAAGATTCTTCAACTCTAAAAAAGAGAATAGCTCGGATAACAGTGAAAATTGAAAAATTCATTAGTTTCAAAATAATAAATTATGCTGTGTACTGCAAATGTTGATTTGCAAATAAAAAAACACAGGTGGGTAAATGATAAGTCTGATTAAGATTTTGTTTGTTTGTTTTAATTTCTTTACATTTCTGTTAAGTAATTACTTTTACTATGTGGTTTATACTACTGCATGGGATTAATTCATTGATATTTTAATGATAGCACATTATATTTTTACCATGTGAGGATTAAGCCACTGTTCAGTTGCTGAACTACACTAGCTGTAATTTGGTATTAAGGTAAAGTACTTAGTTAAAAATAGTAGAAGGTAATTGTATTTGAAGTTAGCCCATATAAGGAAGTGAATTTTAGTGACTTAGTACAAATTGAAACACTTATAAAAATATATGGAAAGTTTTGCATTCAAAGATTCTTGTCTTACATATTTCACAGGATTAAATCTCTATGTTAAGAAAAAAGGAGAGGAAACAGTGTTGATGGATATATAGTAGTCATATGCTATTCCATCAATACTTTGAATATGTATAGCATTTTCAAAATAGGATCAGGGAAGCAGTATATACGAAAACAGTTTTTTTCATACTGCCAGAACATTATCCAGAATTTGGAAGATAAAATAACTAAATAAAACTATTCTTTAGCATGTTGGACATTGGAAGGAAGGGGGAGGTGCTCTTTTTACAGTTGTCAAAGCATGAAAAAAGAAGATTAAAAATAATGAGATCTATAATCAAGCTCCAAATAGAGATTTCATCCCCAAAATGGTGTTGAGGAAGTTGTAAAGGGAGGATTTTATTTCAGACTCATCAGTAATTAAAAGAAATTTTAACAGCCCACTCTCAAAATGCAGTTATATGGTAAAACAATGCTTAATGAAATGTTGGTGGAGTTTTTTTCCAACGCTATTATTAAATTATTTTTCTAGGATTTTAAGAATGGTAATAATTACTAATTCATATGTGTATTTTTGTAGGATTGTTCTTTTAGTGATAAGACAAAGATTCCTTTTTATGACTTACCATGTCTATTATGATGAAATCCTAAAGTGCTCATATCAAGAGCACAAGCTCAGTAATATTAGCCAGCATGAAAATGAATAATAAAGAAGCAGGTCTTGCCCCAGGAAGAGTTCTGTCTGCAAATTCACCACTGAGCATTTACAGCATTGCACAGCAAAGCTTCTATATGCTGCTATATTCCAATGCTACTTCATTATATTGGAAGATATGTATTTATTTAATTGGACTTTCACACTGAGACAGTTTCATATGGCAAACCCTTGCACACCCATGGAGATTTCAGTCAAACTCCACCCTGGATAGGCAAGTACTCAGATGAAACACTGCTGAAGTGGGGAAGGTTATATACAAAAGCAGGATCCTGCTTAACATGATTCAATATCCAGTATGGGAATCACCAGAAATGGTTAAGAATCTCTCCCTGGCATTCATTCAGTGAAGTGAAATGGCCAGTGTTCAGCAGAACCCTACAGCAGTAAGGTGAGATGTAACCTCATAGGTATATATCTAGCTAAAATGCTAATTATAGAACCATTATACAAATTAAGAATATGTTTTCTTCATCATCTGTGAACATATCAGCAGTCAGACAGCACTATCAGATGTTAAATCATCTAAAAAAGGTGAAATGACATTCCTCTTCTAACAGAGACACACTTCTCCAGGTCCAGCACTCAGCCCCAGCTTCTCTCGAGAGTCATTCAGGTCACAGTTGAGAAGATGAGGGGAAGAAGGGTGAGGCTTTTCTTCACCAGTTCTGCAAACATTACCAGGAACCTATCTGTCTCCAGGACAGCAGCTGGAGCCTCTTGATAGCCACTAAAACTGGTTCTTTCCTTCAGGTGGTCACTAGTACTGCTGCAGTGCTGAATACTCAGGGCTTAAGCTGTATCATTCTGTACAATGCCACAATCATTACATACAGACCCTGTTTTGTTACTTTTTTTTTTATTCAAATGAAGAAATACACTAGTAAAATTTGATTAGAAATATGTATTTTTAAAAGTTGCTAATATGCAAAGTTAAGGATCCGACAGTCAGGAAGTGTCAGGATTCCTGCTGCCCATAAAACACTAATTCTGCCTGTCATGCCTTAGATTTACAGTATAGATTTTACTTACAGCAATCATAAAGCAGCTGCAGATGTAATGCTCTGTTCTGAGCATTTGACTTGCAGGCACCCAGAGAGTCTTATTCTAATCTCATGTATTTACGTAGCTGTGCAAATAACCTGTGCTTTGTCTTATTTTTCTAAGCAAAATCTTTGCCTATAGAAAAAAGGTGCCAGAGCAGAAAAAATATAGTGGGGTAGAAGAGAAGATAGACAAAGAAACTCCAAGAGATAAAGTTACAAAAAAAAGAAGATAAATCAAGATTGTCTTTCCAGCTTGCTATTTCTTAGATTAAAATGTAATTGGGAAGAGCTTGAAGAAAAACTCAGAAGTTTTCATTGTGGCATCATGGACACCAAGAATTTGTGCTTATCACAACTGTTATTTAAAATGTGCTCCAAGTCATAAAGGAAACTTAGTTACTAGTATAGTAACTAGAGTTGGTTTTAGCAGATTAGGGCAAAAGATAGCATGAAGGAATCTGCAACTTTTTTCCCATGGAGTACTGAGTCAGGGAAACTAACTGAGTTGCTGCTGTACTTTTTTGAAGCATTAGTGGCTCAGCTGCAGGCAAATCCAATTCTCCCTGATTTGGAAAAGGGATCTGAACTGGAGTTTCCCAAGTTGCAAGTTAGGGCCTTCCCCACACTGGCTAGGGGTCTCTCAGTTGTGTCTTCCAGCTATTACACCTTGTACAAGTTATAACAATCACTCCTTATTGTCCAAAGAGAATCAGGGTCTACTCCCATGGCTAGAGCACACACCCCACATCATTCCTAGGTTCAAGATCTTGCTGCAGTTATGACTTAGTATTGAACAGTTTTGACAAAAGATGTCAACTTCAGCATGGTCATAGTAGTCTTTGGGTTGAGCTATTAATGTGGGACATGAAGAAGAACAAAGAGGTTTGATCCTGGGTTTTCAGTGTCCTCAGTGCTCCGTTGTCCACCAAGCAGTTTTTTCTGACTGGGAATACCATTGTGGAACCTGAAGAAATGGATCCAAGTGTTAATTTTTGCTGGTTTAGGTTGGTTTGTTGGGTTTTTTAGCAGGCTCATCCCTGTGACAAGTTCATGTTTCGATGAGTTGAACATTTCTGATACAAAACTACTTCATGAAAAAGATTCCTGACCAGTTATAATTAATACGCTGTTTTGTATTATACTGTTTAGTGAAGTTTTGAAAGTATGGCCTTAGGGATAATCTTTTAAACAGTTTCTGTTAATTGACAGTGTTATTCAGATGTCTCCCTTCCACCCCAACCCTGGTAATATGCGTGATTTATATTAATGCAGTAATTATTTAGATCACTTTTTAGAATTTCCCCATTTTTTTTTCAAAGGGTTTTTTACTTAAAATGTTTTGTAATGCTTTTATGTCTCTGACTCTTTCTCAAGTAACAGTTTTTTTCATGTATTATTTGGAAAAAGACATTTCAGAATCCCTCTAGAATTATTCAGTTTGGAAAACATCCTATAGACATAATTTGCTGGAGGCAAGCTAGCACTGCAGATTAGAAGTTTACACGAAGACAACAGACAAACCAGCGTTACTTTAAGTCAGACTGAAAGAGGAAAAATACATTTCTGCTAGGCCAGAAAGACCTTTATTTAGTATCTCCTCAAAAACTAAAGTGTATTATTACATATCCAGTAAATTATTGATCTCCACTCATTTACTATGTACTCTATTAGTATTCTGTTCTTGATGCTAGAATGTGGTCTCATAGATTCTCAGAAATACTTTTTAGCTTCACCAGAATTAGGCAAATGATTCATAGGCGATATCAAATGAAATACAAAGGAAAAAAAGTGTTTCCTAATTCTTTCTAGTTGTAAAGCACCTAACCTCATAAAATTACATGTTTCTCATGTATAAATAACAGGTAAGAAGCATACTGACAGTGTTAAAAAATAAACAAATTAGTAAGTAAATAAATGAAGATCTTTGAGATCTTCCTTCATGCCACTGTGACAGAATTCATTCATTCCTGCATGTGACTTTCAGTACATCATGATTTATTTCAGAGTAGGCTACATGGGAATAGCAAAGCAGATTACTGCTTAGTATCTCCTCTGACTTGTAGTTGTTATGCACTGTGATTTATATATACATATACGTATACACATACGTATACGTATTCTTATTTGCTGGGTTTTTTTCAAATGGAAGGGCTTTATCTTAGTTCTTCCTTTCATGCTAAAATGAAATGTTAATTTCCATTGTTGCTTTGTAAAAATATTCAGTCGAATGCATGGATTTATGTGGTACAACAAAGTAGTAGGAATATCTGAATCGTAAAATGAAAATATTAAGTTAACATTGTACTGTCATCCCTAAATCATAAAGATAATTTTGCATGTATAATATTCAAAGAGGTCAAAACAAGCCAGTATTTCCAGTGATGATCATGGGACTGGATGTCAATTTTTAGCTGCTCAACTTGAGACACCTAAATCTTGATATCCCCTCTCAGGGTATTAGGGACTATGTCATGATCTGCTACTGTGTCTGCACTGCTTTTGTCTGGGATAGAGTTAATTTTCTTCATAGTAGCTGGTATAGTGCTGTGGTTTGGATTTGTGCTGAAAACAGTGTTGATAACACAGGAATATTTTTGTTATTGCTGAGCAGTGCTTACACAGAGTCAAGGTCTTTTCTGCTTCTCTCACTGCCTCATCAATGAGTAGGCTGGGGGTGCACAAGAAGTTGGGAGGGGACACGGCTGGGACAGCTGACCCCAACTGACCAAAGGGATATCCCATACCATATGATGTCATGCTCAGCAATAAAATCTGGGGGAAGAAGAAGGAAGGGAGGACATTCAGAGTGATGGCATTTGTCTTCCCAAGTAACCATTACGCACGATGAAGCCCTGCCTTCCTGGAGATGGCTGAACACCTGCCTGCCGCTGGGAAGCAGTGAATGAATTCCTTGCTTTGCTTTGCTTACACACGCGGATTTTGCTTTACCTATTAAACTGTCTTTATCTCAACCCACGAGTTTTCTCAGTTTTACTCTTCCGATTGTCTCCCCCATCCCACTGCGGGTGAGTGAGCAAGTGGCTGCGTGGCACTGAGCTGCTGGCCAGGGTTAACACACAACAGGTTTCCCATTGGGAGAGCAGTTCTTCAAACATTTAAGCCTCATGGAAGTGCCAGTTCCAGATTACAGGAGAAGTCATTCTCTGTTGACAGCCTTTTCCTTGCAATTGGAACATACCTGAAGTGACTTAAGCCAAAGTGAGGAATATGAAACATGAAATTAGATCTCTGTTCTTTATCAAAAGCTAAAAATTCCTTCTTTGTATCACTCCTCTTACTTCAGTGCCTCTATTCTCTTGCCCCTCCTTCCATTTCCTTAAAAAAAAAAAAAGTTAAATGAATCACATCAAAGCTTGGGATATGACCAGAAGTCTCTCACTGCTAACCAATCCTCTTAACCCTTCCAATGTTTATTTCCTACTTTACCTAATAATTAACTGAATTTCTGAAGGGTACCTACTTAATCAAATAACTTCCTAAATCTCAGCAAATGACCTTCCTTCCTTTCTTCACCTATTTGCATTTTGTAAGTAACATCCACACTGAGCCTAGGGGTTTAATATACTCAGTCTGGTGTTATCATCCATAGTTAAGAGGATGGCTGTGTTTACTAATGGCAAAAATTGCTTCTCAGCTTGCCTCAAAAGCACAAAACATGCAAGCCTCTGTTTGATAAAGTTTTCAGCCTTAGTCGCAGGAAGTAGCTGGTCACCCGCTCAGCCATGCTATCCTGCACATGTACATGCCACTGCCATGGCTCCTCTGACCCCCTGGAGACACACTGCCAGGACAAGACCTTGCCCCTGGCTTCCCTGCTGTGGACATGGCAGTGTCCAAATAAGGCAAAATAAGGCTGATGGTGCAGTGCTGGGGAATGCAGGTGGCACCTCCGTTCCCTGACATTTACCCTAGTATTGCTCGGGAAAGCTCTTCGAGCACTTTGCCAGCTATGTAAGATCCACCCTCCCTCTTCTCCTTTTTCTGTGTGAGCCAGAAAATACTAACAGACGCTGTAGGAAGCCCATCTCTATTCCTATAGCATCACTAAAGGAGCCTACTGAGGCTTTTATTCTGTAGAGCGGACATCTCCTTGTCTGAGGTCTCCAGGATACCCTATCCTCACTATTAATGCTGAGAGAAAGACTGACCAGGTAGAAAGGTACCGAGGAGCTTTTTCACTAGTTGAGAAGGAAAAGGAATAGGGAAACAGATAATGGGAGCACAGTATTAACCGTATTGATCTTTAACAGTACTTCACCGTGACAGAGGAGGGAAGTGGCCCCATGTGGCCCCATTCCCTTCTCCTAAAGCCACAGAGCAAAGACATATGACATTCTTCTGTATCCTCACTGTTGTCTTGGTAGTCTCTCCTGTTTTCAAGATGTTGGATTTTCTTCCTCCTTCAGCTGCCTGTTCTAACTCTGCGTGGAGCTCACCTCCCCACTGTGCAGCTGCTCTCATTTCAGGGGGTGCTGCCACCAACAAGCACATTTGCTTCATGTGATAAGATTGCAGGTGATCGTTTCATTGATGCAACAGAGCAAATGGGAAGAAAAGGCATGAAGGCTCCTAAGATTTCTATTTCCATAAATCTTGCCTAAGGCTCCAGCTGGAGCTGTCCTAGAGGGGCCATGTACAGTATAGTACAGTATATTCCCTGACTGCTTCTTTAGCCAAATAAATTTTGTTGATGAGTCATGTGGGCACTGCAGAGCATTTCAAAGACCCATCTGGCAGAATAAAGTCACTCGCCTTCAAAGCATAGTGTATCTCGAAAGGTTCAGCATTTGAATTTGGTTTGAATTCTTGGATCCTTATCTGAATTCCCTGAGACTGTATAACAGGCTTTCTTGCAGAATTTCCGTCATTTCAGCTTCTAGTTAAAGCCACGTAATAACACAAGAAAGCTTTTTCTCCTGGTATTTCTGTCAAAAACAGAAGTGTATGTCAGGAGGTGGGGAAAGCAGAAGAACCTGAATATATCACAACTTTGAGTAAGATTTGGTTCAGGATTTGTTCTAGAAATAAGCTGAGGATTCCACTATATCACTTGGCTGTTGTTTAGATATTTAGATTATTTTAGGAGCTGACTCATTTCATTTAACAACACCTTCATATACCTTATGTTTCTACTAAATTATCAAGTTAATTTCTGTTTATGTTCTAGCCTGGCAGCCATGTATCCTAATGTGGTGATCTTTAATTTGAATGGAGCCTTGGGTTTGCAAAACTCTGCTTATAGTCCATCAGTTCTATTTTGCTTCAATTCTTCTAAACTATTTCTATGAAGAATGTGAAATGCAATGATTTTTCAAACAATTAATCTTTGAAAAGATTATATTTAGTAACTCAAGCCTCAGCTGAAATCTCACTATGTTAACTTTTTCTAGAAAGATTTAAAGCAACTGACGAATACTTAAATATTTTTCTTCTTCTACAGGAATACTTGTATTTTCTTATCTGCATGACTTTGTCTTAGCTAGCAGATTATTATATTTTGCCTAGGTTCCTGCATGGAAAGAACACATCCAGAACATTTATTCACACTTATAAATCTGTGGATGAAATGTACACCTTTGTTTTAAATTCCTTCCATTGTCTCTGTGAATGCCTGATCTTTTTCATTTTTTATCACTTAGGAGATTAGACCTAAGATAGGTCATGGAATATCTGGAAAAACATTGCAGGCTGTCTTTCATTACTTCAAGTTCATCTGGGTGGCTTATTTTGTTCACAGCTGCTGATAGATAGAATCTGTAAAACCTGATTTTCGGCAGTACTGAGTATCTTCTAGCTCTCACAAAGTGGAAGTATAGATGATCAGCATTAGTTCCATAATTCTCTCTTCTTTCCCCCCCAGGACTAAGTTTGTTATAGTATCCAAATGTAATGAAATACCTATTGGCTAGGAATGATAACAAGTTAAAATTTTGAGAATACTTTCAGGGCAAGATCATGCCCAGTGTTTCTGAGGGCATATGTACCCCAAATCAGGGAAAGGCCATGCATGCCATTTATAAAAGACCAGTTCTGACCATGGTTTCTCTTCCAAAAGCAAAATGAACTGCTGCTTCCTAATGTACCAAGCACCATGAGCTGATGAAGAAAGAAGGTATTTCCAAATACCTAATTTCCTATTAGATGTAGTTAGGGTTTTGAAAATACTTTACTGTACCCTGCCTTAAAACTGCCTCTATGCACTTTGTTCTTATTTCAGGAATGTGTAAGCAAAAGCAGCATGGAGAAGCATATTAGAGGCAAAGGAGGATCACCGAATATTTACAGTCTTCAGGAGAAAAGTAGAAAAGGGAGACGATTAGGATGCCCATACACTAAGCGACATTTTACTTTAACCAGTTCTGTATTAATGCACTATTCAGGATGAGTAAAGATAGTGATAACATTGTCAACATTTGTCTATACTGGAAATTAATTGTTAGAATTGCACAGCAATAATACAAACTGGTCAGTTCTCAATTTATCATGATAGAGGAAGAGAAAAATAGAGGAAAAAGCGGTATAACCTTGATATCATCATCACAAGAAGGTCCATTACTTGTTTCTTTAATACTGTTTGGCAAGGTGCAAGCCAGTGAACATCACAAGTACTGAGGAAAACTTGGGGGGGGAAGACTTGGTTTTTCAAACACAAACCATTATGATATTAAGTGGTTTCATGCTTTAGTTTCTTCACATTATACTCTCACTTCTGAGTGCAAACTTTGCCGATGGCAAAGGGAAATACAAAGTGTTGACAGTTAACTATAGCTGGCCACCTGGCCATCCATTACACCCCAGATGTGAATTGTGAATTTTTATATTCTTTCTATTTGATGAAAATGCTTCCTCTGATGTTCTTGAGCAACACTTTTCAACTGGAAAAATCCACAAATTCTTAGTTTGATGGACTCGTCATTGCAGTGTGGACTTATGAAAGAATGGTGGGGATACAGAAGAACCAAGGACCATGTAGCATATTTTTGCCATCTGTCTGCTTGCAAATTGGGTACCCATTTCAGTAATTGTCTGGTACACAGAGGTCCATGTAAGTCTGCAAAATAATTATTTCATAGGTAGATTTTCTTCTTTGTGTACTGCTTAGTGAGTAGTTCAGCTGGGTTGGTAAAAATCATTTCTCAATGGGAAGTATCTTAAGAGTGAGCAAAAATGTGTATCTGTTACCTGTCTGGCTGAAACAAAGAACTTCTGAAGTGCAAAAGGCGATCTCTCTTCCTGTACTCTGTACAAATGCAGGACTAGCCTCCGTCTAACAGAAAGAAGGCTGAAGTACAACTTCACACTCTGTGTGACTGAGACCAGAGACTTAAGCCTCACCTCCCACACCCTGCTTTACCAGGCTAGTGGCAACTCTGGGGCTTCCTTAATGTGCACAGTTGGATCTGCTATATTTTTTGTCCAGGACTGAAGGGAACAACCCGGTCATCGGTTTTACACCACTAGACTAGGCAATCAGTCCAACTGCGGCACACTGTTTTGTTGTTGGAGGTTTTTAATTGTTCATTGGAAATGAACCAGCTCCAACAGGAGTGCTCAGTACACTGCAGTCTCTCTATGAACTGATGGTGATGGCAAAAACATGGGAGGTAGTTTGGTTTCTCAGTCACAGTAAGATTCAGCATGAATTTGAATCTTGATATCCTACGTGCTATATGAATGATCTTGTCATCAGGGCAAAGTTCTTCTGTCTTAATCTCTCTCATCAGTTATAGCCCAAGACGTCATCCTTGTGTTAACAAATGTAATATATTCCTGGGAAGAGCTTTGACCAAAAAAAAATTTCTGACCAGATCATGTACAGAGAAAGCCCAGGAAAATGATCAAGAGAAAAGCTGCACTACCTGATCTATGAAGTTGAAATAAGCAAAGTGGCTACTACTCCAGAATGACACTGGTTTAGCCTACCCTCTCCCCTCTCTCTCCGTTCAGGAATGTGTGAGCAAAACCAGTGCCCCTATCAGCTTCTCAGGGTATAGGGACGGGTGTGACTTGGATGGGAAGAGAGTGGAAAGATAAATTAGTTTCCAGTAAAGTTTTACTGAAGTCTGTTTTTTCCTCCATCTCTTTAAAATTCAGTCAAAAAAAAAAATCACTTTTTCTATTAACCATTTATTACCTCTAAGACCTGATTCTTGCTTTTTACTAAGGCTCCTCTATACATTTTGACCTCAAACTAGAAAAAATTGACAAGCTCCTTGGCACCATCAGAGTGACAGAAAGTGTCCGTAGAGTAAATGAGAGTGCCGTGGGTCTTTCATTTTTAAAAACCCACAGTCACGCGTCTCTTCATCTGCTTCATGCCTCTTCATCTAGTTTTCTTCAGAAGCTCTACTTAGCAGCAGTGGCACCTACAGGACGTAAGGCAGTGGAGGCTGCTATATCTCAGGCAATCATTTCGCATGATCAGAGAGATGCTCTACTGCATGCTGACAGTACACTTGGCATTAATTCCTAGTCATTGCACAAAATTAAAATGCATTTTGTAATTTTGATGCAATATCTGGCACACCAATAGCTTGCTTCTGCCTTAACTCCACGCTTAAGATATGCATAGCGTTTGCTGGAAGGAAAGGCTCTGTTTGTAGGCAAAGCTGAAAATTTACCACAAGACACAAGCATAATCCAACTGTCAAAAACAGTTTTTTTCTTGCTGGCAATGAAGATTTTTTTCCCATTTTTTACCTTTCAAACTTAACTATGAAGTATGGCTTTTTTTAAAAAAAAGGAAAAAGCGCACTGTGGGATAACCTCATGAGATGTACATCTCGTCTGGCATGATCTTTTTCCAGTTCTCAGTTTTTTATCTTCTCAATAAAGTAGCATTTTCCCCACTGATCACACTATTACTGAAGCATGAATTTTAGGGCTTGTAACATTAGCCCATTTTTATTGATCTTCATGAGTTTGCAGGGGGGGCTTCAAGGTCATTTGGTCACCAGGGTTAACTTTGCAGCAATGAAAAGCAATAAACGCTTTCAGGATAGGTGGGTATTTATTATGAGCATTTAATTTCCCCAAAACTGCAATACTTGTTAGAAAGTATTGAAAAAATAAGTTCTTGTTTCCTTTGACATGTCCTTTCTTTAAGCTTTCTTTTCTTTCTTCTTAACTTGCTGCCCCTGTGACCTCCTTAGTAGCAGATACAATTCATTTCTTATGCAGACTGACAAAAAAGATGCATGGTATATGGCACTGCATATCTTTACTTCATTATTTCCTCATAGCAAAGACTTGAAACTGTAATGTGTGAGAAAGAAAAGGTGCCAACATGACATTTACTACTGCTAATATGAATCTGATTAATTCTACAACAAGAAACATCATCTTAACTCTTTATCTTCTTGTGTGTGTTTTTTGTTTGAACCAAATTGATAAATCAGAATATTTTGACAAATAACATATACTTGCAGCCCTTGTTGAAGCAAACAATATCACAACCTAGTCATTTGCAGTAAGTTTATTATAAGGGAAGCAAGAGGCTGTCTTTTAACAATATTTACATTTGTCTACTAAGCTGAAATCTGTTTTATATAGTTCATTTACAATATATTTAGCCATAGTTACACTTTATTTTTAGGAGAGCACTGTGAAAGTCAGAAATAGTTTCAGTGTACTTCACCATGCCTTATCCTACAGTGCTGTGATTCACCACATTCAGTGAAAAAGACTTTCTCATAAGGAGGTGTTACAAAAGCCTAATTATTTTATTTGTGCCTTTTTTAGTAACACAGAATGCTTGCTCTCTGTTTGGAACTTGTGCATCCAAGAACTGACCCTTTTATATCTCAGTGATGCAGGGTTTTCTTAGTTTCTGCAATCAAAATTATTTTAATAATGTATTTTTATTTGGCTTGAAGTCTCTTTGATGACTAGTTTTGGTCTTGTACTTTGTAAGACAGTCTTTCTCTTCCCAGTTATTGGTGGACAGTATGAGAAAAATTAAATGTTGTAGTTTCACATTCTTCAATCTGATTTCCTACTACTTGCAGGTTTGGTTGAAATGTCAAAAATATAGAAACTGTGAAAAATACCATAGAATGTGCTGAAGTATATACTTATAGGGAAAATGTTTTTCATTAAGGGAAGGGGTAAAAAAAAAAGAAAATTGCATTACAAGGAAGAAAAAAAAAAGCATTTGATCTATATACATATAATGTTTCCCTTATGTATAACATGTATATTTAAACATTTATGAAAACTGTAAAGAAATAACCCAGAACATTCAAACACTGTGATATTTTTAA
This sequence comes from Balaeniceps rex, assembly GCA_013401315.1. Lineage (NCBI taxonomy): Eukaryota > Metazoa > Chordata > Aves > Pelecaniformes > Balaenicipitidae > Balaeniceps > Balaeniceps rex. The sequence continues at coordinate 35,035 of VYZW01020405.1, forward strand.
ATNATAACTTTGAATGCAAGCAAATGACACATAGGTCAGGATTTTAAATGTGAACACATGCTCCAGAGGAAACCATACAGGAATAAAAGTTGTTCCTGTTTTGTTAGTTTAGATTCTGAAAGAAGCTTTTGTGTGTAAAGATGTAACACGATCCCATGCCTGGAGCCATGCCCCATGGTACACAGACCGCTGTGTTTGTCCCAGTGTACCAAAGGTAGAGAAACTTGCAGCCTGTCTATCTGCAGGCTGGCACTGGCTTTTGTGAAATGAGATTTATTTTTACCAGAACGATACCAAAAGGGACCTTTCTTATCATTCCGTGGGGGGATTTAGCAGGAAGAGCATGAG
>VYZW01020405.1:35826-48064 GCA_013401315.1 Balaeniceps rex
CAGGGAAAAAAAGAGGCAGCAATGTCAGGAGGGCCATTAGGCTGCTTATCTGTCTTTCTACTTTGGCACGTGAAAGCTCCCAGCTCAGCATGCCATGTGTCAAATCTATCATTTGATATGTCAGGAACCATTATTCCCTCTTTTGTCACCAGTTTTGACCAAAGGATGAAAAATTGCTGTCTTANCAAACAAAAAATTGAGTGTCTCCAAGGACATTTGAGCTGCTCTCTGTTTTCTGTGAGTATTTGTTTGGTTTGTGGGTTCTGCTCTAGGGATTTAAACTAAAATAAGCAAATATTAAACAGAAAGGAAACAGCCACAAAATGATACAGTGAGAAACTACAGGAAGACTACAGTCAGTTAGAAATTAGATGGGGTAGTAAAACTGATAAATGGCCTAAACATAAGAAAAAGAACGTGTTTACTGCAGAAGTTTAGCATATTGTAATCTTTAGGTGTTTGGGGCCAATTTCTTTTCTTTGCAATGTTCATGCGGTTTTATTATAGCAAAATGGGATGTCAACTATGCTTCAAACATCATATTATTGGTCTATATTAATTTCTGGAATATTCATTTCAGGCATTTTTAGAAGCACAAATTTCATGATGCTCCGTATAGGAGATTCACAAACAAATTATGTTAAGGGCAGTAATAAGCAGAGGCTTCACAGCAGCTTGAGCATCTCTTGAAAACAGCAGCAACCTCCCCTTTTCTTCATTGAGCTTATCCAGAAATGAGAAGAGCGAAGCAGAGAATTCCAGCTCCTGTGCTCAGATCACAGAAGTATCTGTAATTGTTGACCCAGCAAGCACCCAAAAAAGGACGAATACATTTTTTAACTAATAGAAGAGGTAGGTAAGCAGGTAGAGACCTCCAAGGAGAAGATACAGTTTCATTGGAGGAGAAAATTTTGGCCAGGATTTTGTTTTACTTCAAGTTTTATCTGTAGAGCTCTGAGTTTGAATACGGTTGAAAATAATGGTCATGAAAGGCTCTTTTGGCCTCGGGGGGAGCTGAGGTGTGCTATAAACTAGTGCCTTTTATAACCAACACTGGAATNCGGCAGAGGAGTTGTGGACAGCTAATCTAAGCTTCCCACCAGTAGAGGTACCCAGGAGCAAGTGGGTGTAGATGCAGTTGACATGCATCATTTTGAACCCCTCAAGTGAGCAGAAACAGTCAAGAGACACATGTGGCTTTTGGATGGGTGTGGCAGAATGAAAAGGCCATGGAGATTTTCAGGGTCCCCACTCCAGCTGAACTTGTCTGATTGTAACAGAGCTGACCTGAATGCTCAGCTGAAAAGTTTGCTCCGCTGAAAAACATTGTATCAAAACTGAGAGTGAAATATCCCAGAGTTGGTTCCATTTGGTAAAGTTGCAGCTGATTCCTTGCTGGTTTTCTGCCAGCTTACCTGTGTCCTTCCTGGGCATTCTGCCCCTGAGCCAATGGGAAGCCACAATGGCTCCCCAGCTCCTAAACTCCCAGGCTCTTTCACCTTCCAGCATCTCATCTGATGAGCTGACACAGAACAGAAACTCCTTCCATGGACACAAACTCTTTCTAAGAGAGTACTGGTATTCTAGATGAATGTTGTGTTGTCTTTAATGCTAAGCATGGCATCCTAGCATGGAAAAGTAACTTAGTCCCACAAATCTTTCACAACTAATACTGAGTTTGACTATTTTGAGGTTGAGCAGACAAGTTCTGGCACTCCTTGCAATTGGCCAGAAAATAGAGGCATGTAAATACCGAAAATGTTACATCATTGTGAGCTGATACTCAGGCATGCCTTGCTTAAAGTTGGTAGAAATTCTTTTAATATCTCAAACATATTTTCAATGTAAAAAGTATCTCATTTGAAACTGATAATTTGCCCACGTAGTTCAGTTGTGACAGTTTCACTCCTCCTCTCTTATTTTTACAAGAGAATTAAAATATAGTGAAAAAATATTTTGTTGTTTAAAACAAAATCACGCCAAAATGTCAGTTCAGGAAAAAACATATATGTTTATTTCATTTCTGTTTTTCCAGACCAGAAAAAAAGTTCTAATCATTTGGTTTCCTTATGTGAAGAAGAAGATGCAAATCAAGCTTGTGTTTTTTTGTTGTTGGGGTTTTTTTTTTCCATCAAGACTTGGTGAGTGACTAGTCAGATGTACTTTCCCTTCTCTTTGTATTGTTTCTAGTGAAGTTAAATCCAGGCAGATGAGGTGGGCAGAGAGCAACTCTAAGCACATTTCTGTTGAAATATTTAGATTCTCTAGAACATAGAAGCCATAGAACGTCCTTTGTTGGCAAAAGCTCTAAGGATCTGTGCAGTGTGTTATTTAACATTTTACTTCCCTGGGAGGGAAAAATACCAGTTCACTGCACAAGTTATTCATATATTATCGTGCACATGCACTTGCAATTCGTTCCTAGTTTTGGAAAGCTCTGATTTAGAATAGAGTAAAATAGAATAGAATAGAATCATTAAGGTTGGAAAAGACCTCTAAGATCATCTAGTCCAACTGTCAACCCAACACCACCATGCCTACTAAACCATGTCCCGAAGTGCCACGTCTACACGTTTTTTGAACACCTCCAGGGACGGTGACTCCACCACCTCCCTGGGTAGCCTGTTCCAATGTTTGACCACTCTTTCAGTAAAGAAATTTTTCCTAATATCCAATCTAAACCTCCCCTGACACAAATTCAGATTTCAGTTGAATACTGTCACAGAGATGTAGAACGTTTACCCTTTTAACTTACTATTAGCTCACAGGCTAGTTGGCAAGTTCGCAGTGAGGGACAAGACAGCTGAGACGATGAAACAGCTCATTACTCTCAAAAGAGACAGCCCTGTCTCCTGCTTCAGCCCACTTTCTTCTCTGGTACCCATTCTGGCACTCATCTGACCGCTCTGTGAGACAGCTTATCTCACTGCACTGGCAGAACATCGTTCTCGATTTTTGGCGGGTTCACTTTCTATCTAGTCAATGATCTGAACTGATTTACAAAGGACTCACATGAATGTCAGAGCCATCAGAAGAAACGTGATAGGAAGGTACGGTTAGGGTCAAAGCATGGTGGGAGGAAGAGAAGAGGAAGAGATGGAGAAAAGCTGACTAGCTCAGATCACCTCATGGAGGACATTAGGGTACTGTAGTACTCTTATGTTGATGTTGCTCTCACACATTTACACCATCATTCCCAAATGAGTATTTGTCTCCATGGCCACAAAAGGTGGCTTAACTCCCACTTGTTTACATGGGGATGGACCTAACAATGCAGTTGCCTGTTTAAAATGAGGGATGAATTAGAGAGGAGAGGGAGGAAGGATTTCCCCTGCCTCTTTTCTCAGTTGTCTCCACAGTAACATGATGCTACGTGTCCTCACTCCCCCAGCTATACCCACTTGGACTGGCACTCACACCACTGCAGGAGCACAGGAAAAAGGATCTAAAATCTTCAGGAAAAAGGAGCTAAAATCTTCTGCCACTTTTCACATTTGGGTAGTCACTACAAAGGCTACCTTCGAGCACCTAAGTGATAATATCTTACCTTTCTTTAATCACCCACAATTACTGTCAAAACTGTGAAAGATATCCCAGTGCATCCCAGATGCAGACTGGAGGATACTAGAAGCAAACAAGTATGTCTGTTGACCACTGGTTTCCAGGTATGGCATATTTTCCTTTCTGGTCTGGAGTCCCTTATATTTCCCCGGGCTGATGGGACAAAGTCCAGCAGAGCAGTCTCATTGCAGAGTTCAAAAAAGCTTCTTAGAATTTCAGAAGGGCTTAATCCTTCCCATACAATCTTGCCACAGTCTTTCTGAGACCCTCAAAGGGACAGAGGGAGATCGCTGTTGTTCCTTGCAAACCCCTACAGAGGTGAAAACATGTTTGCTTATTAAAATGGCAGAAGCAGTGTCCTCAGGTTTAATGCTTCTCCACCATCAATGAGTTTCTCACAAGTGGAGCATCCCTGTCTCTACAGGATGTATTGTGGTGTCATACAGAGAGTTGATACCAGACGGTGAACAGTATGTGCTGAACTGGTGTGTATGTTAAGAAAGTATACAGCTTCATACTTTCCAAAATGAGCTCCAGGGAGTCCCCAGATAAGACCTCAACGTATGGTACAAATTGAATCTTGAAGTCAAATTTTCTGTCAGGAGCTTCTGAAATGTAGCTTGCAAATTACATATATTACTAGATATTAGAAAGGATAAATGTGATTAGGTGATTTCTACTGTGTTTTAAGAAATTAAGAGAGATACTCCAATGTCATTGCTATCTTTACACGTGTGAGCATGCTAACTTCTTCCTTTTTTCTCCCTATTTTGTCATTGGCCCCAGTTTAAAATTATCATGTCTTTCTTACTGCCAGTAGCCCATGAGTGGCATGTGTTTGTTTGTGAGATAAGTCAGCTCTAGATCACAAATTCTCAAATATTAAGATTAGGAAAACACTCATTAGACCATTATGTCAGTTTTCCTGATAGCACAGGATTGTTCTCTTCAGCTTCTTGGAGTGCTTCCATCAATATGGTATCTGAGTGTCTTCTAGAAGTGCTTAACTGACAGGTGTCGTGTATGATTCATGATTTCTTCAGTCTTCTTCTAAAGGAAAATATTTTGTGCACATTTGAAAAAAAACAACAGAATTGTAAGGAAAAAGATGTTAGCTATATAAAGGTAATATAACCTTCTCTAGGCAAGTAGCACATCAATAACCACACTGCAGCTGTAATGTCAGTTCTGATGTTCACGTTGTAGCTGCATCTTTAAGCCAGACTACTGTGAACACGGCAGTTCAATGGTAGTTTTCCACAGCTTGCAGTTTGCTACTAGAACATTAAGATATACACTTTTAATGCATATTTCCTCATTTTATGTACTATTTTATCTCATTTCTGTTTACATGCTTCAGTCTGCATTTTTAATGGTTTTTATTAAGCAAAAATAAGCATTTCCAGCAGAAGTATATACACTCTTCAGAAACTTAAACTGTCATTAATTTACAAGCTCCTATATGTAAAAGAAAGCCTAAACAGTATTCCCAGCATGCCATCCTGTCTCAATTAGCAACATTAAACACAGGCACAACTGACACATAATCTTTGACATTGCTTCCTTGTTTTAAGTCATTCCCTCAAAATCCTTTTATATTATGTCATAATCTCCTTATTCTTAAGATAACTTAGATGTCCTAATTTCCATGACAGTTAAAAAATTACTTTAAGCAATTATTTATGTGATAATTATTATCTTTCATTATAAAGCTATTTATCTCCTATTCAAACACTAACCAGATTAAGAAAAATGATACCATAAAAAGGGCTCTTGCAGCTCATGGCCCTTAAACTCCAAGGACATAAGTTATCCATACCGGAATATACGCTTCCCTTCTGCTCTCGGCAAAAACTTATAAAAAAAAGTGCTGCACTTCACTCAACTGCCTCATTTTTTCATCTGTTCTCACACACTGTGGAGCTCTCCCTGTATGGAGAGGGCCAGAAAACGGCTGATGTACCGCTTTTAGACTATGCAAATGATTTCTCCTTTTATTGGTCTCCCTCAACTCTTATGCATGACTATATGAATGTGTTCATACTCTGTTCTGCTTTAATCTTACTACACTGGTGTGTGTTTATTGCTATATGAAATGTAACTTGATACAGCATATAGCATATAGATTATCAGCAATGAAGTATATAGCATATAGCATATAGCATATAGATTATCAGCAATGAAGTATAAAATATTTATTTTAAAACTTGTAAGTAAGGCGAGGAATTCATTAGTATAAAAAATCTATGGGAATAAATTGTTAAGCTCTTTATTTGTGCCTGGACATTTCTGAGATATAAAAAGTAATCTAACGTGGCTTTACAAATCAGTTGGTCTAATTTGGCACTACAGGCATGCTGTGTATTTCTGTGCAATACTTCAGAGAGCAGTTAAAGTTATTCATATGTCTTAGTTGCATTTCTGTACCCAAATACATTGGGATATCTTTTATGCTTAAGTTGAGCGCTGAATTTCCTGGGATTGTGACATTTGGTTTGGGGGAAATGACAAGAGCCTTAGAATACTTCTTATGGTGAGATTACTGACTTATCTTTGCCTTAAAATAGCCTTTTGGACTGTATTCATCTCAGCTGATGTTAACTTTCTAAGGCTGGATATCTGGTCTAAACATGGTATCTAAGTTTCTTTTCCAGTCTTTGGAAAGAGAGAAGCAGAGGATGGGTTGTTCCACCTATTTTAGACACAGCTATTTTAGGACGAATTGACCCAGAGATTACTGTCTCTCTCCATTGATCTCAAAGGGACCCTGGGGGCACAGACCAGACTCCTGGCCTTTGGGGAGTTCAAATGAAGGAAGATTCCTGTTGCTTCAGTATTAAAGTTTGTATTGAGCCAAGTTCTGCTCTCAATTCCATACATAAGAGTACGAGTATACAAAGAGGTGTTGCATTGCCTCTACTCCAACATGGGCCAGACCTGTTCTGGATGCCACGTGAAGGCAGCAGCCCTGCACAGTGCCTGCCTCCCACAGCAACTGATCAGGTTGGGCATCGCACTGCTAATATAACCATGTGGTGCAGGCATCCCCTCTCCCAGGGTGGGCAGAGCAAGTGCACCTGTGTCTGTACCCAGTGTCCACAGAAAACACTGTCAGGTTTGGTCACTTAAGTGCAGCATGTTTGTTTGCATTTTTTTATTTACACCTGTGTAAACAACAGAAGAATCTGACCTGGTTCCATTTCCAACTCCTTGGTGTCAACAATTAGGCACCAAGTGTCGAAGCCGCTCCTGAACACGTCTTCTCAGGCAAGTCATTTTTTTACAAAGCAAATGAAGTTTGAGTTATTTTTCAAGAATCTTGGTTTCCTTTTTGTGGCAGAGCTAGGGGCAGTACACCATTCATGCCCAGAAGCCATACCGTGGCTTCATACCATGTGCTTTCACATCCTGCCAGCTCATACCTGGCCCAAGCTATGTGGATTCTTCTGCGCGTTCTGGTTGCTCTTAACTCATTAACTCTATTGCTCTAAATGCAGAGACTTGAAGACTGGATCAGAGCAAGGTTTTTTGGCAGAAACTTTCTCCATGTTGAAGACCTGACACTGTTAGCCGGTAGAGTTGCACTGAGTACAAACTATAGGTTAGTGCAAAATATGTTTTTATTAAAGTACTCAGAGTTCGGCTTTTCTGTTAAGGCTTTCACTGACTTATCCAGTATGGATCTCTCTACCAGCACTAGTGTTTCATTGCTCACAAGAATCTTGCAGCACAGGGAGTCCTGCACAGATGTTTATACCAGCCCAGGCAAGCTTGCTAAGCATGAATTTCTTCTGCTTTCACAGAAAACTTTGGACTGTCATGTTTTCTATTCAACAGATACTTGTGTTCTCACCACGCAAGTCTTGATACTTTCACTAGCTTTGCTATTCTTTGCTAATTTTTGGTTTGAGGTTGATCTTACATGATTTAGGTGCCAGAATTAAGTAGTTTAAGATGGCTAATTTAGCCAGGAATGAATTGCTATCTAAGATAGATATTTTAGGATGGGATGAATTGCCTTCTGGAAGTGCTTATCGGCATCCATTAATTATAGAGGCAGGCTAGATGACTAGCTTAAAACAAACATTTAACATTAAGATGGTTAAAGGTAAGTGAAATGAGTCCCACTCTTGTGCAGGAATAAATGAATTTAGATGATGGAAAAACAGAGCTCTTCCGCTTAAGGCAGAGCATTTTCCCTCTCACACTCTGCGGCTGGCCAGGAAATGCAGCCTGTCACAGAGACTTATCCCAGCAATAGTCACTGCCATACATCTCATTTTTGTTGGTACAAGCATAATTCTGATCTTTTCTAAAAGAGCAGCAAAATGATCCACTTAAGAAAGATTCACTTATCTATCTGTAAATTACTTTCACTTGTTTAGTATTGTCCTTGGGATTTCTGATGTGGAATTTAAGGAGAGCTAAAAATTTACTTTTTTATGCTTCTGACATTGTGTCAGAATTTCCCCAGAAATCAATCTGAGTTCCTCCTTTGAGCTTCAGACTGAACAGCATCATGACTCCTTTCATGAAATTAGAAAGGTCACTCACTTCTTTCTATCAATTACTCCAACAGCAGCTTGGGTAAAAAAATGTCATGAATCAGACAGGAAGTTTGTGATAACTTCTTGGCTAATTCTTACCAAGTGTTTTACAGTTGAAAAGGACCTTTGGAGTGTAAAATATAGTAATATACTATAAAGTCTTTTTTGAGTTCTTTCTGATTTCCTGTTTGTTAGGCATGCTAGACAGTGACTCTCAATGTTTTCTCAGGCTGCAATGTTCTTTCAAAAAGATCATGGTTCATACGGTATACTTTTACTGATTCAGTTAGTCTGTGGTGCATATTGCTCCAAACAATGATATCTGATTAGACAAAACCAGATAACATTGTTAAGTTTATTTGAGTAAATGTAGAATAATACCAACCTAGATCTATGCACTTTACTTTATACATTTACACTTCTTTGTTGCAAGAGGGAAAAATTCAGTGTTTAACACCAGGTTTGGGGAGAGGGGTGTTTCAAAAACTAAAGAGTGCGTGTGTGTGTAGACAAAAATCTGTGTTTATGAGTGTCATGTTGTCTATCCAGAAGCACAACTATTGTAATACAGTTCCATCACTGAGAAGGGAAAATCTACATAAGTAACTATCCGGAAGACCTCTCCTAGAGCAAGAAGTATTGACATAACTTTTTGGTTTGTTTGGGGGTTTTATTTATTCATTTATTTATTTATTTATGCTTAACACAAAACCTTTTAAGTCTCATGTCTTAACTCTGATTTTCTTTTTCCTGGTTGTACCATGGGACCGTACTTAGAAAAAGACTTCTGACTTGCATTTTCAGAATCCATTTAAGATTTGTGTGGTTTATGAAAAGTGAGGCAATCTTGAGATGTTTTATGTGAAACATTAAAGGGGGCTGACTCCTAGAAGGTAGGACCCTCACATCTTTATATCATTTCAAAAAGCTAAGTTCATAAAACATCTAAAGGGAATTACTATAATCAAAACAAACAAAAAAATCAGGATACGTGGTTATACCTTAGATTTGAAACACAGCACATCATTACAAGCATGCATTTTTTTTTTCTCTATTTTCAGTCAATCACTATAAATTATAATACTGAGTATGAAAAGTAAACCTAGTTAGCAAACTTCCTCAGGAGCTTGTATGGAGCTAAGGACAGAGAAAAATGGTAAAATGTGGGATGAGCTTTTTGTTCTGGAATGACTTAATTTTAGAAATCAACAGGAACAAAACTAATCCAAGGCAAACGGAAGCCTAAATTGAAAATGGAGCTTGAGATCTTGGCAACCACTGGTCATGTAAGAGAGACAATCATGTACATACCATGCATGATACAATCATATATACATAATATTAAGTATGGCAATCACGAAGAGATACCAAGCCTTTTTCTTCCTGAGGGCCAAACAGAACTTTCACGTACCTTCAGCTGAAGTTGCCTATAACATTGTCCGAGAATGATTAAGAAACCTCTAATCTTTATCACACTTGCGTAATTCCTAGGTCCTCTTCAATCTCACCACAACAGCAGTAGGCCTGTGAGTCGAGGCTGGGGCAAGAGCTGTACCATGATCTGATCTGAGGACAAATATGTACTGATTCTTCCCCTGAAAGTTACCTGAGTTTATTTGCTGCTCTTCACACTCACTCCCCACCATAGTTTGTGTGGACAGGGAGAAGGGCCTACCCCTGCAACAAGAAGTTATTCACTGGGAAATCTCTGTCCATTCAGCTGCAGAGCACTTCTGTGGATCCAAGACGTTATTGGCGGGGTGGGGAGGCAGGGGATGATGGTGTGGACAACAGCTGATCCCCCGGGGTTCATTAAATCATGAGCCCAGTAACCTGTTCCTTAAGGAAATAAACTCAGTGCCCCTGAAGGAACACTGGGAGTGAGGGCAGGAGAAAATTCTACTGAAACGACCAGGTGTGTTCAGCCTGCCTTTACTTTTTCCATTAGATGGTCTAGAAAGTTGGTGCTGGGTGGCTGAGCAGGTGTTATACAAAGGCCAAACTAAACCACTAAGCTTTACCAGTGGCATGGGCTTGATCTTGCCTCCAGAAAGTTCTTTTTGAGCAGCAGCAGGGTCTGTCACTTGACCTTCAGAACAGGACCGAGCTCCAGAAAAAACAAAAATCCTTGTAAATAATCTCTACCATTTTGCCAGCTGCTCTCAGCACTTAATCTGCCTCTTAAATCTGAAAAATTACAATTGCACCTGATGTTTCATCCTTCCAGGTCAGCTCTCACTCAGGAAGTCGATGTGCTTTTCTTGGCTTAGATTGGCTTCGGTGTCCATTTGTTCATTGCAGAAGCTCATTTCATTTAAACTTCTATGAAGTGTCTGTCGTGGTTTAACCCCAACCAGCAACTAAGCACCACACAGCCGCTCGCTCACTCCCCCATGGTGGGATGGGGGAGAGAATCATAAGAGTAAAACAGAAAACTCATGGGTTGAGATAAAGACAGTTTAATAGGTAAAGCAAAATCCGCGTGTGCAAGCAAAGCGAAACAAGGAATTCATTCACTACTGCCCTTTGGCAGGCAGGTGTTCAGCCATCTCCAGGAAAGCAGGGCTCCATCAGGTGTAACAGTTACTTGGAAAGACAAACGCCATCACTCCGAATGTCCCCCTTTCCTTCTTCTTCCCCCAGCTTTTATATTGCTGAGCATGACGTCATATGGTATGGAATATGCCTTTGGCCAGTTGGGGTCAGCTGTCCCAGCTGTGTCCCCTCCCAACTTCTTGTGCACCCCCAGCCTACTCATTGATGGAGCAGTGTGAGAAGCAGAAAAGACCTTGACTCTGTGTAAGCACTGCTCAGCAATAACAAAAATATTCCTGTGTTATCAACACTGTTTTCAGCACAAATCCAAACCACAGCACTATACCAGCTACTATGAAGAAAATTAACTGTATCCCAGACAAAACCAGCACAGTGTCCATTCCTGCAGTTGACTTCCCTGCACAATTCCCGTTCAAAACAATGGGAAGTCTGCAGGTGAATTAATGGCAGTGCAGATTTCTGGCTCTAGCCAGAAACCATTAATTGTTAAAAATAAGGGCTACTACTCAGTTCTTCCTGAAATTATAATGAGGGAAATTTTTGGGGGGCACTCTGTGTGTGTGTGTGTGTGTACTTTTAAAGGCATGACTGCTGTGAGAGCCATCCAACAGTGCAGTATTGCTACCTACCTACCCACTAGTTTTCATTGGGGGGTTTCCCATGTTGCAAAGTTTAGAAATGAAACACAAATAAATATGATGAAATGCTAGTTGTGTCCAAGTTTGCTAAATGTCTAGTACTAGCAGAACTTGTAAGGACATTTTTCTCCCCTTTATATTAAGGTCATGTACACAGCATAGCTAAATAATTGCTTCTACATCCGTTTGTCTGGTGAAATTCAGCTTTTCACCAATTAAAATCCTCCTTGCCTTCCTGCCTAAAATATGATGTGAGGCTGCATAAAATCATTTGTTTAAAATATGAAATAAAATCCTGTCCTGGCAAGGTCACAATATGAAAGATGGTCACTGCCCATTAAGAAACTCTTCTCATTCCCACGTCTCTCACACTGTTGATAGAGCCTTTCCCAGGAATAAAGCTATAGCTAGTGGTAGGGCTGCAGCTCTACTTTATTCCAAACTGATGTTTATTAGTTCTGCTTCTTGACTTCTGCTAAAGGAGGCATTTTAATGCCCTCCTGAAGACAAAACAAGCATTCAGGCTTCTCTGTTCTGGCCTACCTTCAACTACAATAGGATTCATTAGTAAAGTCTGCACAATGCTTGATGGTATGTCCATGGGTGGTTCAGATCTATCCAAAACCTATGATTGTGCCTGGCCAAACTTAACACATACACACATGTTTGTTTCAGAGATAATGCATGCATAATCATTGACTGTATGGACACAGGGTCATCCTTTCTCTGGCATACTGTCTGCAAAATGGAATGCTGAAAAAAGGATGAATGAAGCTGATGTCATAGAAACATGGAGCACACTCTTCCTGGGGAATGGCTGAGGCTGGCTGCGAAGGATGGGGGAAATAGAGTTTCCATTTTGCTTCTTGCTTTGTACTAAAGACACCCACAATCTTCAGCAAAATCAGTTCAGAAGTTCAGAAAAAACAAAAAGGG